>JAVQIZ010229120.1:0-41348 GCA_036023535.2 Galaxias brevipinnis | reverse complement strand
TCTGTAGCCTATCAGATGTGACTTTTCATTTCAGCCAATCACATTCTCGTACACTCTAGCGGATGTCTCTGCACCGTCACAGAGCGCTGCTTCGGCGCACTCGTTATTGTTGACGGGGTCACCGAGTCCCGCCATATATCGAGGATCGGTTTGAATAATGCCTAATATCCTTCCCAATTATGTCAATAGCTCATTACGTTGTAAGTGACTTGCTAATAATACTAGTTTGGCTGAATGTTTTGGGTTTCACTTACACATGGGTTGCTACCGGACGCCATACTGGATGATCGTTGGGAGAACGTTGGGCCTGTCTGGTTGCTGGATCCATATACAGGACTCAGTGTCAGAGACCGCCTTCTCTGACCTCTCGACAAGGCAAGCCTAACTACGGCATTTCTCTTCCATCGCAACGTCAAAATGTCCGTTTGAATGCCATGGACTGCGCTTGTACACAGCTAATAAATCTGTCCACTAGTTATCTTTTAATTGCCTCTTTTACACGCTTAATTTGCCCACAGACAATGAATGGGAAGAGAGAAAGCTTTGAGGGGAGCTGGAATGGACAAAGATTAATCAAACCCTTGTGTATACTGCCATCTAGTGACTGTAATAATGCTGGTTAACATACATAGGTTTGCGAGATAATGCATTTCAGCACCGTCACTTGGCACAACGCAGGACAACATTGCAAGACACTGAGTACTGAATGTGAGTTAAGTTGTAGGGTATTTGTGTAACGTTAAAAATAATTCTGGCGCCTTGACAAAAGTGTGAGATGCTCACTTTGACCGTCTCAGAGGCAGTATTTAGCTTATGTCTAGCTTGCTGCAAAACAAACTTTATTTGTTTAAATGTAACCGGCATAGCAGGATTGAAACGTCCAAATTCAACATTACAAAACATAATTGTCAAAATGAAGATACTGCATGGTTGATAACACAGCAAACTGGCAAGCAGCAGTTTCATAAAAAAATTTAAAATAGTAAAAACGAGTAGCCTATGAAACAAGCATTTACACTGAAGACAGGAGACCACTGTTTATTCAATGTCGCAGGGCTGTACAGTGCAACAGTTTTGATCGCATGCCACTTAAAATGATTTGGTGCGATTCAAAGAGATATGTAGTGGGTTGCGCTGGTATCCATTCATTTAAACACTACAAATTAAAACAAAGTTACAAGTAAACGTAATAATGCAATGCTTCAACTGCCGGTTCTACATTGACGAGAAAGTGTTTTTTGGGCCGGTGTTGTTCATATTTGCAAGCTGCGCATGTCCATGCGAAAGGTCCCGTCACATTAACCAAAGAAGCCTGTTAACCAGTCGCCCTTAAACGTATAGATTAGTTAATCAACTAACGTTTGCCATTACTACAAGTTGTAAGATAAGAATATATTTTAGATAGACATCGTTAAAATTGTTTACATTGTGTAACCTGTGCTATACTATAATTAAGATTACTACAGCGAGCAGGAGTGCCTCGTGAACATTAGCTGCAGGGGCTTCGCTTTCACAGAAACACAGTATTTAGACTATTACATTGACATAAATAAATACTTGAATAAATAAGTTGATAATGATGTAGCTTTTTATGCTGATGTTCATAGTTTCTTATCAATGTGTAGGTTGACAGGGCAATAGTGCCAGCCCCCCACCCCCTCCCAAAGCATAATCAGTTGATCATGTTTTATTTACTGTAATATGGTGTAGCCTAGTAGTTGGTAAGCCTCGCCACTCCCTCAAAAGTAAATTAGGTCTTTTTTGACTGAAATGTCCACCTCTGTTCATCCATCCATCCATTTTCCACCTCTTATCCGGGGCCGGGTCACGGTGGCAGCAGGCTAAGAAGGGTAGTTCCTACCCCCAGCAATGCTTTCCAGCTCCCCCTGGAGGATCCTGATGCGTTCCCAGGCTAGATGACATATATAATCTCTCCAGTGTTTTCGGGGACTACCCCGGGGTCTCCTACCAGTAGGGCGTGCCCGGAAAACCTCCGACGGGAGGCGCCCAGGAGGCATCCTAATCAGATGCCCGAATCACCTCATCTGGCTCCTTTTGACGCGAAGGAGCAGCGGCTCTACTCCGAGCTCCCTCCAGATGATTGAGCTCTTTACCCTTTTCCCCTAAGGCTGAGCCCAGCCACCCTACGGAGGAAACACATTTCAGCCGCTTGTACTCGCGACCTTATTCTTTCGGTCACTACCCAAAGCTCATGACCATAGGTGAGGGTTGGGACGTAGACTGACTGGTAAATCGCGAGCTTCGCCTTTCGGCTCAGCTCCTTCTTCTCCACGACGGTACAACGCCCGCATTACTGCTGATGCTGCACCAATCCGTCTGTCAATCTCACGCTCCATTTTCCCCTCACTTGTGAACAAGGTCCCGAGATACTTGAACTCCCTCGCTTGGGGCAGCAACCCACTCCCAACCCGGAGAGAGCACTCCACCGTTTTCCGGCAGAGAACCATGGCCTCAGACTTGGAGGTGCTGACTCTCATCCTGACCGCTTCACACTCAGCTGCAAACCGCTACAGTGCATGCTGAAGGTCACAGTCTGAAGAAGCCAACTGAACCACATCATCTGCAAAGAGCAGAGAAGCAATTATGACGTCCCCAAACTGGACACACTCCTCCCCCCGGCTACGCCTTGAGATTCTATCCATGAAAATCACAAACAGAACCGGTGACAAAGGGCAGCCCTGGCGGAGTCCAACACCCACTGAAAACGTATTTGACTTTGTGTCGAGTATACGCACACAACTCTCACTCCGGTTATATAGGGACCAAAAGGCTCCTAGCAACGGCCCCGGTACCCCATACTCCCGCAGTACCCCCAACAGGACTCCCCGGGGGACACGGTCGTAGGTCTTCTCCAAGTCCACAAAACACATGTAGACCGGATGGGCAAACTCCCATGCACCCCCAAACAGCCTCGCAAGGGTAAAGAGTTGGTCCACTGTTCCACGACCAGGACGGAATCCGCATTGCTCCTCCTGGATCCGAGGTTCGACAAACTGGTCGGAGTCTTCTTTCCAACACCCTGGCATAGCCATCGATCGTCTTTCAATAAACTTTACTAAGCATGTCTAAACAGTGAATGTTATTCTGTGTTATGTGCAACTCCCCTAGACATTGTGAGATTGGTCCGTCTTTGAAAAGGACCTTTAACTGGGAGAAATTATTACCAGTTGTATCAGTGATCGCCTTCAGTGTCTGTAGCTAAACAATTTAAAAAAACTGTAACGATGGGGATAGATAGGTAGGCAGGTTTTTAATTAATAAGATAGATTCTTGGCCCATAGCAGCTTCACTGGTATAGTATGCTAGTGTATGGCGTAGATCTAAGGACACTGAACATGATCCTCCCTACAGTACCTGTCCATATAAGGTAGTGGTCTGTGGCGTGATAGATATAGCCCTCTATCCTGCTTTATAGCAATGTATGCTCAGATCAAGACTAGCAACATTCTCTGATAAAATCCTATTTCAAAGAGACTTTGGCTTGTAACACTGATTTACCTTTGTGTCTGAGCAGAGGGTACGCTCCACTGACGCACGCGTCAGTCAAGCTCGCCAAGAATTTGACCATGTTGAACTTTTGATGAAAGATTAAATAATTTCCCTCATATGGAAGCATTTTTCAGCTGTTAGTTGCTCTCCTCAAGTCTTATGCTTAGAGCAGGTGAACATGTTAATTGGATGTATTTCCACCAATGAAGGATAGCCTTGTTCCACATATTCCAGCTCTGACTTAAAAGAATCCCTAGACACAGAAGGAGCAGCTGTGTAAGGAGTTGTCTCCTGTGTGCCCTGGTCTCTAGAGAGAAACACTTGGCTACAGTGCCCTCTCCTGGTGTTCCACGTGGGGTTTATTTGTTGGATGTGAATTGTGAGAACCTCTCCTCCACCCTATAGTAATACATATGATAAACAGTATATTGTACACCGGTCACAGGCAATTTTCTTTCTTACTATTCCTTCTTCCCAGAGAGCTGAAACTGAGAAACTACACGCCAGCGGACGAGGAGCTGAAGGAGAGGCAGGTGCCCAAAGCCAAACCTGCATCAGGTGAAAATGAAAAGAGCTCATATGACATCAACAACTCAATGACTTTAAATTACTCATCATCGTGAAGTGTGGCATAGGTTCTATTGCTTAACTGGTCCTCCTGTTTTTTTAGTGGAAGACAAAGTGAAGGACCAGTTGGAGGCTGCTAACCCGGAGCCTATAATAGAAGAAGTGGTATGAGTTTTTAAGTCTCAGGGGCTTTTAAATGTTTTTCCTGATAAATTTAAAGGGACATTGTTCATGCTTCTTTTTCCCCCCGTTCAGGATTTGGCAAACCTGGCTCCAAGAAAACCAGATTGGTAAGTATATTTGGATGAACATGTACAGTATGATCCTCCTGCACTGTATCATGCGATTACTCTGTCCTTACATTTCCTATTGTTAATATTGTCTTATGTCAACTGTTTGTACCTAGGGATTTGAAGAGGGATGTGGCAAAGAAGTTAGAGAAATTGGAAAAGAGAACACAAAAGGCAATCGCTGAACTTATCCGTATGTATAACTGAATAATAACCTCAGGTTTTTTTTATTGTGTTTATTTAGTAACATTCTGTACCATCAGTGCGCTGTAACTGCATAAGGCAGGGTTTAAGCCTATCTTCTATTGGGTTAATTGCTTTGTGTCTTTCAGCCCCAAAGGAGGCACAATGTTTAATGACATCACCCATTCGATTCCTTCTCTGATATATGATCTACATTACCAAAATAGATGGGCTTTGCCACGTAAAAAAAAAAAAAGTTGTCTTTAAAACTAGGCCATTTTATTATTTGACCATCATATTGTGGAAGAGCAATCTTAATTTGTTTTGAGGAAGTGAATTGATTGTAACAGCTTGTGTGTTTTAAGGTGACCGTCTTCGTGGCAACGAGGAAGAGCTAGCTGAGGCTGTAGGAGCGGTTCGGGTGGAGGAGGGAGACTCGGACTGATTCAAGAGGACTGATTTAAGAGACTGCTGCTCAATGAAATGTTTGTTTTGGGATACTATTGGGTATCTACTGTACATTTGATGTCAACAGTTGTTTTTGCTTGCTTTGAAAGAGTGGAACAAGAAATGATGGTGTATGACACTTGTTCATCTTCTGTACAATACAAAATGTTAATTGTTGCGCTGTGTGGATGTGTAATGGTGCATGGGTCTATGAATGAGTTGCTGTAACTGTTCATGTCTTATGTTTTATGATATTTTTTCTTATAAACAATTGGACTCTTTTTCAAACCGGTGTCCTTTGACAGT
Source organism: Galaxias brevipinnis (assembly GCA_036023535.2). NCBI lineage: Eukaryota > Metazoa > Chordata > Actinopteri > Galaxiiformes > Galaxiidae > Galaxias > Galaxias brevipinnis. The sequence goes on along the minus strand of JAVQIZ010229120.1, from coordinate 36,045 downwards.
TTCTTTAACCGAGTGTCAAACAAAATAACACACAAGTTTGTATAATGTTTATTCAGAAAATTATCTGAAAGTAAATAACCAATCATCAGTAGGTACTTTTAACAATTATTTCTTGCTAATGTTAACCAACCTAATAGTGGGTTGGCTTTCATCATAAATAGATATAATAATACGATGATTAACGCATCATAAGAAGCTGTTTTTGTTATGATATTAATCTAGTGATCTACTTTAAGCACTTTGAGGTGAAAAAATGCACGCCATCTCACAGTAAAGTGCTTCCCCTCTTACCCATGTATATACACATTCCCCAGTTAAGGGGCCTATTGCACATATTAATATCAGTATTACAACACAGCTACTATCCTTCTTAACCGTTTTCCAGACCTTTTGCCTTCACTGAAAAAGCCACTGAACAAGGCTCATGATTTATCATTCACTACTCATCTTATCCTTACGGAACTACACATCAAACATACGCTAGTCTCCGAAAGGAAATAATCTCTACCCTCACAAAACATCAGATTCTGCTAGACACAAATCTTAAATATGCCATATTAGATATAAAGCGCACATCACAAATAGGTCTATAGCTTGGTGATTAATACTGCAATAATGGCGCAAAAAAGTGTTTAAAAAATGAGGCAATATTCTTTTACAAAATCTGTTTGATTATGCAGCAGGTGTAAACAATGTGATGGTTAGTGAGAGTTGCCTTCTGTCAATTGTGTCAAGGCTTTATGTCCAACATTACTTATAGGAAGTTTTAAACATGGCTACTGGTGAGGCAAAGGTTGTTGTTTGGAAGGATGAACACGCATCAGCTCAGGGTAAAGGAACACTTCTGACCCGAATTAGACAGGAGGTAGGACTCCTATCTTTACAATACTTTATCCTAATCAGTTTGGCAATTGGAATCCTCATGTAACTTTAAAGACTTCAAAATGTACACTGTGGATAGTGCGATAGCCCTTGAGCAAGATGGGTTTCTGATTCAGCTTATAGCTTTGAAACTGGCAAGACGGATGTTTGTTCATGGGTGTTTTTGGTTCGCTGTGTTTGAGTCCCTGGGGTTGTGGTGATCCTTAGGAACAGGAAGAGGGTGATTTAGTAAGATGAGTCAGTCACACTGGCCACCGCCAGCTTCAATCTTTCTCGCTGCAGGCCCCAGCTCCACCTTACACACCCTCTGTGCAAACTTCAGAGAGCACAAAGTCTCTCCCACGTTACTCTCCAGAGCAGACACCTACACCACAAAATGAAAGCATCATAACCCATAACAACAATGGAGGATGTCTGTTCAGTAAGTTGGTCATATTAAGCCCTCCCATTAAACAGGTTTACACCACCATATATGTTGAAAATTTGTGACTTACGGTCCTATTAAATCAACCAACTGATGCTTTATTTCTGAATTCAAATTCACATAACTTTTACAAACTCACCTGCACCACCATGGCTGTCTTGTTGCCTTTGCCCAGCGAGTCCTGCAACAAGTAGGTGAGTCGCGAGTTCCTGAAGGGGATATGCGTCTGCCGGCCCCTCAAAGCCTGGATCACGTCCCCTAAAGCCAGCAGGGAGCGGTTGATGTTCTGGGCCTCTTTCAGCCTATCTCCCTCTGCCCCAGACTTCCACACCCGCTCAGAACCAGCCAGGTCCACTAGGTTCAGTTTGCCTGAACAAAAATAAATGGAAGGGAAAACTGCTCGTCAACTTGTGTTTACGTCCGTTCAGAAAGGCGTACACACAGTGTTTGGAATCATGCGTTTGTGGCGTCTGCCCCCAGTCTCGTTGACTGACCTGTGGTTTTGGCGCCACTGGCTAGGTCGGTGCCCACTACAGTGATGCACAGCAGAGCATGGGAACGAGAGCTGTGCTGGTTCATCTGGGTTCCAAAAGTGATCCTGTTCCGACGGGCCTTGGCTAAAATCTGTGTAAAAAAAACATAATATGCCAGATGTATTATCCAGATAGGACTTTATGTGTCGTAGACCTATCTCGGTGTGTTTACAAGTCGGTTATCTTTTGTGAAAGATACTATCTGGTTCACTCAAGCTTATGGAACAATAAACTGTCACTCACTTTCTTCATGTGCTGAAAGCTCTTGACCTCGGTGACCCTGAGGCCAGGGACGTGCAGCTGCCCCGTCCCGTCTGGGTTGATTTTAATATCCAGTTTCTCGCCATCCTTACTCAGCAGGTCCCTGTGGGCCAAACGTGCAAATATGTTCCAAAGAAACAAACGTGAGCACAATAAGGTAGCCAGAAAGGACGTAACGTTTATAATTCTGTTTGCTGATGTTCCACAGAGCGTTCTGAAGAGAGCTAGATGCTCGTCATACCTTAGGACCTCGTTGTAGATTTCCACAGAGCTGACGGTGACTGTATAAGTCCACATGTCTTTCCTGTCCTCAATCTCAGTGAAGATTTGCTTCAGGGCCCGCTGGTTGATACCTGGGTTCTCTATGCTGCCCTGGAAAGAGCAGAAATGATTGTGATTTTGTCTCAACTATGTATCACTGTGGAGCGATGTAGATACCAGATATGGCAACTCTGCATATAAACAACTGTACCTCCATGGTGTGAGTCTTCCCAGAGCCGGTCTGTCCATATGCAAATATGCACACATGATATCCATCTATGCAGGATGTAACGAGAGGTTCGATTTCCTGAAAGACCTAGGGAAAGAAGAACAATTACAGGGCTATTGCAGCACTCAACTACATAAACAACACTATTACCACAACCATTACCCTTTTACTGACAGATGGGGGCTATGTCAATGTCCCCATGCTCTGTGCAGTACCTCCTCCTGTGTAGCCTGGGGGTGGAAGACCTTGTCAAGCTCGAAGGCCCGGCTCTTCCCTTTGCTAAGCACGTTCAGAGCCGACTCATTGTTGGGGTCTGTGGTCACCACCACGGACTGACCCTCCCCGTGCTGGTCCTCCTTCAGGACAGGCTTCACGCGACACAGCACGCGGATGTTACCTAAACACAGGAAACGTGGTTAGGGGAAGAGGCAATGCATTACCCAGAATAGAACTCAGCGTGTACTCTGCAGGATCATCGGCTGTTAAGGGGCTTTGTGCTGTATTCCTCCGTACCTTTGAGTTCCACTAGCTGCTCATGGTACTTCCTACGGAGCGCCACCTCTTTCCTGTATTTCTCCATGAGGTCTTTGTTTGCATCTGCCATCTCATTCATAGCGGCCGAAATCTAAAGGGAGAGCAAAACTTGATGTGAGAAGCATTCCCTTTTACAGAACTGGTATTGGTGCTCCTTCTGGAAAATACAATAAAATATTTATTCCGACCTGTTTCTTAGCATCGTTGATTGCTGCTCCATAGAAGTCTGAGAAGTTGCGGACCTGGCTGCGCAGGCTGGCATAGTCTGTCTTCATGGAACGCAAGGTTGGTGGAAGAGCTGTCATACGCTTCTGAAGGCCTGAGGGTTACATACAAAACACTATTAGGTTGGGAATAGGAGAAAACAGACTTATCAATAACTATATATTACAATGATTACAATAACATATTGTAGCACCATGTGTGGCAAATCCTACACAAACTCAATTCATTAGAGGCGACATACCAAAGAACTGCTCCTGTAAGCTTTGGAAGTGCTCTGCTGAGCAGTCGGCTGCTGCCTTCACAGCCTCCTCCTTCCTCTCCTCCAGGTGACCAATCTCCTTTAGCAGCTCCTCTCTCAGTTTGCTGATCTCTCTCTCATAGGCTGCGATCTGGTAAGGATTTGCACAACAAAAGAGATTTTGAAATATGACTACATGTATGAATGGTTGATTGTATGATTGTAATGTTGAATGATTATATATGAATGGTTCAGATTCAAAAACAAGATGTATCCATTTTTGGCATAACAATTGTGTTGAAAGTGCATCACCCTGACTTGGCTCTGATGTTTCCGTTTATGTGCTTTTATTGCCACACATAGTATATAGTATAGCATATAATAAATAGTATATATTTTTAAAACATACCACACTGAGATTGTGGGAAAGTAATATTCTACAGTAGTAAAAAGTATCTGCAGCCAGTTACCTTATGCTGTAGGTTACAGCTGTATTCATCGGACTTCCTGATGTGCTCCTCTAGTTTCTTGCACTTGTCATTCTGACTAGAAAGCCTCTCAGACAGCTTCTCATTCCTCTGTTTGGCCTCGGCCAGTTGCTTCAGTGTGGAAGGAGACTCAACCTCCACTGTCTGAGTGACATACTGAGAGGGAACAAATATCTTATTAGGTTTCCTTTGTCACTTGAATGCGCAAAACTACTTAACAACCTTAACTATGAAGGCTTAGAAAGCTTGTGGAAGATCCTCACCTTAACTAGCGGTTCTTTCCCTCTCTCTTTATCTAGCTCGAGTTGCAGCTCTCTCACTCGCTCTTCTCTTCTCCTCAGCTCCTCTCCTCTCCTCCACTCACTCTGCTCACTCTGCCGCTCCAGATGGGATAGTTGCTCAGCCCGCTGCTGTAGTGAACTCTCTAGCTGCAGCACTCGGCTACGCAGGTTCTCATTCTCCTGTTGGGGCCCCACACACGTAAGACACATAGCATATTAAAAACACCACATGTATAAGGAAAACTTGGTTGCTTGTTTAAGCAAATAGCTAATGATTCTCTGCATCTTCATGAAAGCGCCACCGTGTGCTTGTCATGTGGTCCAGCGATTCTGCTGCGTCACGCCTACAATACCTTGATGAGCACCGTGCTGGACTGGGAGGGGATGACGGACAGCTGCTGCAGGAGGCCCTGGGTGACGCTCAAGCTCTGCTTTAGACCCTCGTTCTCCACAGACAGACACTGCACCCGCTTCTCCGAGTCCGTGGCACCCTGAGGAGCAACAACGTCACAGTGTCTTTTGGGCGATACAGCACCACTGAACCGTTAAATACGTCGACAGTATTGACCATTTCAAGTCTAAAACGCATGAGTTCCCTCTGGATTTCAAAGTAAGCCCTGCTGGTAGATGTGCTGACATCCCCGCAGGCATGAACACAGCACAGCATTCCAGAGTGGCGTTGTGGGGATGCACTGCGGCAGCTGTGCTGATTACAAAGACAATTCTCTGCAGTGCTTACAGAGTCAGTCCTCAGTCTGGACAGCTCCTCCTCACGCTCCTCGATGCAGCTCTTCAGCTCGTCTATCTGTAGGAGAAACAGTTTAATGGGTACCACAAGCGTCTCAGTCCAGTGCATCAATGAACGTGGATTCAGAGACTGCACGCAGCATTGACCAGACGTTTGTCTGTATCGTTACGTGTTCCTTTACCTGTTGCTGGAAAGCCTGCACCCGTGAGTGCTTGTCCTGTTCTCTCTGTTCTAGCTGAGAGTGCAGCAGGCGCAGTTCTCCTCTCAGCTTACTCCTCTCCCCCTGCAGCCCGTACAGGGACTCTACCAGCTTGTGGAGCCCAGCCTGAGCATCCGGATCGCAGCTGAGCTCACCTGAGGACACACTCTAAGCATCAGTATCAGTCGCATTGTTTATCATTACAAACATGAATTAATAAACATTAAAAAAGGCAGCATCATCATTATCATCCCCACAGAAAATGTCTGAAAATGTATGACTGTCTTAGTTTGCAAGACTGTGTACAAATTCATCAAGGGAAGTAAGTGTGCCTCGTAAGCTATTTAAAATGGTGAAGTCACATACTTTTAACAATTCCTTTGAGCCACTTTTGTTTACAGATTAGTACAGCTTTGGCCTCTCGTGTATGGTCCCCAGCACTCTAATAGCCCAGTTGCATGACTCCAATAAACCAGTAATGCCCTTTGAAACCTTTATGAAGTTCAGTGGAGAAAACAGTGGGACCAAAGAAATGTGCCTGGTAGCGTTTTAATCAGTTTCCTCTTCTGAATGATTTATCATGTTCCGGCAGGATTGCTTTTCTTTTCTGGGCCCTACAGTAATTACGCAGACACGCCACATCAAGTTGGCTGCGTCATTCTGATACAAGAAGAGGGGAGTGGCGAGGAGCGAGAAGTGGGCTGCAGAGATAAGGAAAAACAAGGCTCCCTAAACAAGGCCAGCTTTCACAAACAAGATCCCAGAAAATATGAGCTGACAGACTGGGGTTGATGCAAGGACAGTCTGGAGATTCTGAGGATTTTTTTTTTCCATTAAGTGAATATTTTTCCAGTCATTAAAACATGGATGGAGGGTGTAAATGAAGCATTCATGATGGTTCATGCTTTGAACTTTCCTCAGTAACACTGTAAAGTGATCCCCAGGCTTTTTATAGCCTAACAAGAGTACATGTGGATGCTAGTATGTGCTGAGGCTTGTAAGTGCTTTGCTGGGGAGAGAAAGCAGCACTCCATGGACTGTTTTATTTATGGTGAAAAGCAACAACTGAGTCACTGGCTAAGTGCCATTGACTCTCACCATCCATCCACGTATCTTTATCCTCCACATGATGAGTAAGCCTGAGGTCCTCCAATTTTGACACCTACACATGGAGCTACCTATAACCTCATGGCTTATCTGAAACATTTTTGTAGGGTATCCGTTGACCGCAGGCTCGGCGGGAGACTATTATATCCCAATAACCTGATTTATGCGTTCTCATGCATAGGTGCAAGCACAACTAAAAGCCAAAAATACATACAAATATTGACATATTGTTATGTTAGAATCAGTAATTGGAAGTGATTATATTTGGATTGTATGTCATTAATCGACACAAAAGTCTCAGTGTTGAATTGGTGTAAGCAGTAAACGCAACCATTTTTGTTCTAGATTTAGATTATATATATAGTAGTAATATAATAGTAAATAATATATAAATAAAATTTAAAAGTAAAGAAAAATAATATATATAGTAAATCTAGAACAAAATGTGTACTCCCAAAACAATACAACATTTTAAATAATACTAATAATACTAATTAAATAAATAAAAACTAACTAATCCAATAAAATATTTTTTTATATCTGTTTTTAACAAAACAAATTGTTAGAAAAATGTCAGGGGTGCCAGAATCCTCAGTCAACCAGACTTAGAGTCATGAGTGTGGCTGAAAGGCTGAGGTCTGTTCACATGTTCCTGGTCCATGTGGAACATCAGGTTAAATCAAATGGAAGCAGAACCCAACATTTTAGGTGCTGGGGTCCATCACAACTGTGGATGCTGCCTTTAATCTGCTGATGTCATCCCTAAAGCAAACCTGATTTACAGCAATGACCATCCAAATCTAATCAATGAGAACTCTGCAGTTCCTTTCTTTCTATTAAGGGAGCCTGCTGCCTATCACTACCAAAATAACTCTTACTTAACAGGCTAAAGATGGACTATTCTGTCATTACATTATAATTTCACTGACAGTAAACACTACGTGAAATATATTTTTTTAACCAGGTGTTCTCTTTAAATTCAAAATCCATCCCTACTATATATGACCCCCCCCCCTCCCATCCATAGTATTGTTTTATGTTTATATCATTAACTAAATGTCTCAATTTCCATACTCACTCTCAGATATGTAACCTAGTCGAGCAAGAACAGCCGATTGGGGACCTGGGATTGGAATGCATGAACCAAATACATATTTTATATCTCAGACCCGTATAAGAGTGGCTTAATTTTCATCCTAGAAGTGATTCCAGCCACCACTCACCACACTCCTGACCTTGTCCCATAAGTTCAGCATAACTATATATCAGTCTCTCGCGCAATATCATCCACTTCCCATCATGACACCACTTCACCTTTTGCTCCCTGTCCTCCATCTGTGGCTGTCTATTTCTTTAGTTAACATTAAAGTGAACAAACAACTGTAGCCAAACATCTTGAAATGTAATCCCCTCCCTCACCATCTATTCTCCTCATCCTCTCTACATGCATGCCCCTCCCCCAGTCTCTCACCCTCGCTCCCTGGGGTGCAGGGGCTCTGTTGTTGAGTGATGACCTGCTCCAGGCTGCTTATGACGCTGCTCTTGTCCCGCAGACGCTGGCGGTAGGATGCTCGGAGAGCCTTCATCTGGCGGCGGTGCTGGGCACGATGCCTCTTCAGCTGCACCCGGTACTGGTCAGCCTGCTGCTGCAGCTGCTGAAGGTGGGAGTATTGCTCCAGAAAGCTCAGCAAGTGGGACATCACCGCTACCAAGGGAGACTCTGTCAACTTGACAAGATAAATGTGGTTATGACCACTCACATTTAAATAAGGGTAGTGGACAGGTATCTGGGTTAGGTAAAGTCAGGGGGTTAGGCCTTGCAGAAAGCCTATATAACTGTTTTGCCTTACCTTGGCTGTTGTGTCCAGATGTACCTGAGAGGCTCTTCTTTTCTCTGCATCTTGCTTAAAGGAAAGGAAGGCAGCAAGAGGAGTGCATGCTGGGATATCTGGAATGGCACCCCCACTGTCATCTTCATCACTGAGGGACAGGCTGTCACTATCACTACTACTGCCTGAAACGCAATGAATAACATCAATAATCATTGTTGAAAAGGTCGTCTGGTCAATAAGTTCAGCCATTGTATTTAAACCAGAAGCCTACAGATAAAGCATTAGTTTCCTCGAAACATGTCATGTTACCAGCAAAAAGAGCTATTGTGAAATGATCTGCTTGTAAGCATTATTATTGAAACACTCACTTGATTCACTAAGCCTAGCACATGCCTTCTTCCTAATCTTGGGGGTGGGGTCTTTTCTCCTCCTGCTCCTTGTTGCTATGGGAACATGTCCTGGCTCCTGATCACAGACAAGGGTGAGCAAACACAGACCTCCTCTTAACAAACGTCAACATTTCTGGCAAGACAACAAACCTACCTTCTGTCAACTGACAATGGTGTCAAGATTACAGTTTGGTTAAACTAACGTGTGTTGGTATTTACCATGTACTTATGTATTTTTTATTGATTTAATATGCTTGCATATTTGGTATTATATCATTTATCTTCAAGATGGCTTGAAGACTTTTATGGGATTAAAAATCCACCTAGAGAGAGAACTAGACAAAGATGACTGTTGGCTAGGCTTACCCCTGAAGCGGCTCCACACGCCGTCTCCAAGGCTTCCTCCTCTTCCTTCTTAAAGACCGTGTAGAAAATGTAGACTAGAAGGGAGTAGAAAGCATACATCTTCCCCTCTTTGTGTGAGCTTCACTTTAAGTGAATGCAGAACTGAATGATCCTTAACACAGTGTCACCGTCTGACACCTTGCTGCAGGACAGGAGACAAAGAATACAAATGGTCTCATAGCATGTTATTCACATCTAACCAACATGGGATTTGATAGAATAACTCAAACGAATGACCATCATATGGCAATCGCTACATCTACAAATCCTTATTGTTTTACAGACTAACTCAGCAGGATTCATCAAATCTGTCTGGTACTGTTTACTTGTTCCCAGTGAGGTCAACCCTCTGTTCATTTTCCACATCATATCATTATCAACCTCAGCTCTCTATCATCAAAATAGCCAAGCATTTAATCCATTCCTTACCTACTGTACGTCCTCATTTCATGGGCGATGGTAACATTCCTGCAATTTGCATTCCTCTGTGACATCGCATCACTCTATGTGTTTTCAATGTCAAAGCCCCCCATGCAGCCCCTCTGCGCTCAGCTGCAGAGGCATTGGAGCGCTCTGCAGCTCCCGTGATGCTCTCTCCCAGCCTTTCTTTTCCCTCCTCTTTGCCTTCTCTCTCCTCCCCTTGACTGCAGCTGCAGCGGGCATGCTCAGTGCAGTTCTCCATTGCTCTGCAGTGGTGAAGTAGCAGCTATTGTGATGAATTGGATGTTGGGACAATGCTGACACTACCGTCAAAGCTGCCAAAGGCAGGACTGTAGGAAATGGGGTACAGTGGCCATAATTCTATTGGACACTCACATTAGAGGATCAGAGACCCCTGGTTATACTGAATAATTACCATAACAATATTTACAAGCAACCAGGATTTTTTATCTGAGATCATGGTGATATACTAATTACAGTTAGGTTGAATTTTGCATATGGGTTTAGTTATTAATTCACATTTACAAGTTTGAATGACATTTTCTATAGTCTGTGAAAATTTAGTTTTTTAATTATCTGAAAAAATAACATTAATATCAGGCAATAAGCAATACAGAGCCAGCAGTGACACACTTGAAACGAGGACTGCCTGCATCACTTTTCCATACAAACACAACAAACACTTAAGGTATACGGAAATAGGTCCTTGTCCGGTTTGTTCAATCTGACATTTGGTTTAAAGCCAAGTTTGACTCCTGGGATACTTGCAGACTGCAGTAGATCTAGAGCTTGACCCGAGCCTGGATTTTTTTAAAGTTCTGCAGTGTCCGCTCAGTGTGCAAAGGCTACAGGAATGGTATACAGATATGAATCACCCCTAGTGGTGACTTCATAGCACTGCATTCTAACAACCAGGCATATCCTACACGATCATATGAATGTTTTTTAAAACCCACTGACCATAAAGTTAATCAAAGCACATAGAACTGTTTATAAAAATTCAAGACAATTTCACGCTTCTTAAAGTCAATATCAGAACAAATTACTAGGAAAACTGCATTTGCTACTGCAGTTGTTTTGATGATGCTGAACTGCTGAGGTGGCAAAATCAATGAGAGCTTGAATTTGTGGTGACTGGCTGATTTGGAACCCAGAGCATGTTCACACACTAAAGGTATTGGCACTGAGACGTGTCCTGCATGTGAATGGCACAAAAGAGAGTAAGGGCTGCTGCACTTTGCATTGAGAAATTAAACTGGCCTTTTGCCACTTGTCAATAACACTTTGGAAAGCTATTTTTGGTCAAATTTCTAATGCATTAATAAATATTATACGGCAACTGTAAATACTTTTCACAGTTCTTTTTGAATTTACAAACCAAAAAGCGCACCTAGTTATACCCCAACAACTCTGTTGCGGAACACTCAGGGCATTATGGTGTTGTATACCATTATTAAGGCTTAACTTTGTGAGTTAATCGATAATTTTGCAAAAACCTTTTAACACAGAAGCTCAATTGTTTACTCTGCCTGAGGTTGCATGCCACTGTTTGTACGACTTTTATGAGAACATATACAAAGCCAATAGCATACAAATATTCTAAAGCAATGCAATGATTAAAATGCCTTTGATAAAATCCTCTTAAAATTGCAAAGCTTGTTTGTTTCTGGCATTAGTGTAGAGTAACTACGTCACCAGTCCAGACGTATTAAGCAATCAAGTTAATAACAAAGTTATTGACTTTGTGTGATAAAGGTATAACTAAGTGCACACACGTGTCAGTCACCGGTCAATGCATAAGGAGCTGCAAAGAACTATGGAATGCCAAGCAAGTAAGACTGGTCAATGTCATTGCCATCCTTTAACTTCCAGCAGGTAGTTCTTAAGAGCCCGCATAGAAGCTAAACATCCAAAAGTCATGGACCCTTTTAAAAGCCACTCAGAGTATGCTGGTGAGATAATCAGAGCAGCAGTCTGGGTTTTGACCCTAAGGACCAATAACGAGGGCAGGCTGAGGGCCACACTGCCCAGAGCACCTAAAGAATTACCAACAAACAGACACACAATCAAGGAACAGGATAGTGATGAAAGAGCCAGGCAGCGGGTTGTAAGCATCAGTCCATCTGGTGAGAGCCAATCACGGAGTGGTGGAAGGAGACACGAACCAATCAGAAGTATATGAGCTGTAGTGTGGTCTTCGCTGAGCCAAAGGTATCCAAAGGCAACCAAAGGTGGGGCTAGAATCTCTCCTAACCACTCCAGGTCACCTTGTAAAGTGGTCAGATATGGACTTGAGAAAGGCATGATACTGAGACCTGCAGACAACCCAAGCAGGAATAGACCTACAGATGGAGCTCTATGGTCCTAAGAAAATAGTAGATAAGACAAAGAGCATTAGCCTGGACACAAGAACAAATATCTAGAAAATACTTATATAATGTGCACTAAAATCCTGAAGTACCTTGAAGAGTTGATGTGACGAATACAGGGCAGAGGCAGACAGAAGCATGTTGGAACATAGTACAATCCACTCTGTGCATGAAGCCATTAGTCCCTAACAAAGACAATTTTTAGTGCAGTGCAACTCTCTGATTAAGTACTAAACAAGTAGTCAAATGAAAAACAATGCTAACTTCCAAGCCTAGTTTGTTAGCTCGCTTTGGTGTGTATATTTACAATTTAGCTAACATTGTTCATGCGAAATAATGGAATAAAGCAAACGCTTATATCGATGGCTTGATAATGCTATGCCGTCTTGTCCTTGCCAATTCCCACAGAAGTTTGTTTTGACATGTGATTTGTCGAATATACAGAATCAGGATATGGTGGGCGGCGCGCATGCTCTTATGCCTTCAGTTCGAAAAGTATGGCGGCTGAGAGCTTGACAACCATATCAGAACAATGGATAAGAGAGAGGCTTCAATTAAGCCACCACTGTCTTGGTAACGTAATTATTAAGGTTGCTCGACATCTGTAAGAATTTAGCTTGATAAGCAGCAACAAATTTGAGTTTTTAGAAGTTACTTCTAGTTTATGTAATGTATCGTGTTTGTTTACGTTTATGGACCGTCCCAGTAACTAGGCTAGCCCTCCCTCTACACTCACTGTATGACAAAGCCGAGTGACTGTAGGCTACTCTGCACGTTTAGTAGTAGTGTGTAAAGCAGAGTACCTCTGCTTTGGTCGTGTCCATGCTATGTAACATTATTACAGTCTTGTCTGACGTTACCCGAATGACAAACCCGGCCGGAGATAGGGTTAATTGTATTTACGGGCTTTCTGCCGGGGGAGTTAAAGCCATGCATGACCCAATAGAAAACGTCTAAGTGTTGTCTTCATTTCATTCTTAATTTCAGCGGATGTCAGGTCACTTATTCTCCCAGGGACATACAAGGAGAAAATCAAACATCTTGGAATATCGTTGAAGAACTTTGTCCGTTTAAAGACTCTTGATCTCTCCTGCAATGCGCTTGTCTCTATTGAGGTAATTTCATGCTGAGGATGTGACGATGGAGCGATAAGGCTTAAATTGACAGCGCAATTGCTGTAACAGATGTTTTGTTTCCCAAGGGTGTGCATTACTTGAAGATGCTGGAGAGATTGAACTTGTACTACAACTGCATACCTTCAATTGAAGAGATCAGAGTCCTCTGCAAGTTGACAACTTTAAAAGAGCTGGACCTTCGACTTAATCCTCTGACTAGGAATGATCCACAATACCGCCTGTATCTTGTGCATGCTCTTTCTAACCTGCGCAAATTAGGTATTTCAATTTAAGTCATTTATAAAGTTTCCCTGTTCTGTACAGATGATTAAATTGCAATCTTGTAATCTCTTATGTGATGAAAATTGCCTCCATTTCCCTACACTTTTGTCCCCAGATGACTGTCCTGTTAGGGACACTGAGAGGAAAGCTGCCATCATGCATTATTCCTCAGATCCTACACTTTTATCTCAGCAGAAGCAGAAGAGCTCTTCTATGAGTAACCTAGCTGACAAAAAGTATATTGTTGTGCAGTATTATTGCTCTTTACTGATTTAAATTCAGACCACGTTTAATTTATGTTATTATCTCTGTGTTACCCTCAGAGGAAATATAATAGTTTTAATTGTGGTTGCAGGAGCGGTGATCAGAGGTTGGCCACTGTTAACCGCTTGAGCAAGAGGCACTCTTTCATGGATGACAGTGATGATATTGTGCTGAACTTTGTTGCTAAGAACAACTGGGGCAAAAGTGAATCACATCAACTGTCTGGCTCCTTCCATAGGGAACTTGAATCACAGCTGTACGGGCAAGGTAAAAAGCCATTGTGTATGGTTTATTTCACACTTGTGCTTGTCAGTCTACTTTAATTTGAAGTTACAGTTATTTTGTCATTTCTCTAGAAAACACAGGAGGAGACTCGAGTGATAACAAATCGGAAATATCTTCCATTCAAAAACAGGTAATGTGTTTGCTTTTGAGAGTACATTTTTTTTCCACTTACGAAAAGGGAGCTCAGAATATGTTATTTTCTTTTTGTTGTTAGGGAACTGCAAAATCCATCCTTAGGTCTCCACAATCCAAAGAGGGTAAGCTGAAAAGTTTGATTTACTTTAGTTCTCCGGTTACAATATTGAGGGATAGAATCAAATTGAAGATTGAATGCAGATGATCATAGAGAGAGATAACATTGTTTAATATAATTTTAGTTAATACAGGGGTAACCAACTCTGGATTTGTCTCTCTTACAACATTGCCCTGTTTAAAAGCAAGGCATGACAGATTTTATGTAAACTAAATGAACAAAACTTAAACTTAAGAAAAATTTGTAAAAGACAAGAAAAACAACATAATAAACAATGATGAACATTTGTACATACAATACAGTATAATTTCAAAGACGTAACCAGTCTCCTCCCATATCCGCCATTGAAGCTTTCGTTTGGTCAGGTGAAATTATATATTTCCATGATCCTTCAAGACCACACCAGTTATACATTTAATAATTTATTTATTTTTCATTGACCAGGTCGGCACACCCAATCTGGAGTTTCCCGGATGACAGAGGAACCCCATAGAAAGAAGTTATCGGTGAAAGGGGCTGAAGGTCATAAAGTCACTTTTGACCCCCATGTGGAGAAACACAGACCTAGCTGTGAGCATGAAAGGCAACAGAAAGTATCCAAGCCCCTGACTGTTCCAGCTAAGGGCCATTTTACCCCTAACCCAAGTGAGACCTTAAATGTTTAATACACATTACACAAAACAGCTGTTTAAAGTGTGTTTACATTTGGTTGTGCTATTTGTTTTGACTTTTCTCATGTCAAGGAGACCAGCGTACTCAGATCAGGCCACCTAGTCCGAGAAGTGCTGGTGTAAAACCTTCAGATGTGTCAAACCCCATCCTGCATCCGCCTAGACTCTCTTACTCCAGCTTTAACAAAACAGCAGGGGGCTCCACCTTACCACAAAAGCCTGCTCGCAGGGTACAACAATCATTCATATTTGAGTAATACATTTGTCCATAGTATGATCTTTGCTATCCATTATTCTAATGCATATTTTATTCACAATTGCACATTTGCAATAATAACACAATGGGTCCCCACATTTGGTTCTATGTTATATATATAATTTTTACATTTACCTTCTCCAAGGGAAGGTACAGAAAACCACTTGAGATGCTCCTCAACCTTGTGGACAAGCACTGGGCCGGAGAGAGGTCCCTCCACCACAACAACAACTTCCTCTGTGAGTGTGAATATTCAGCTATTACTTTTTTTATTCTTTATCAATTTAGTGTCTGTATATTTTATTCAATCTATTTTAAGCTCATGCAGTTCAGATCCTGTCTATGATGGAGCAAGACATCTCCAGTCGAGAAGCTGAGGTCAGGACTTTGAGAGAAGAGGTGGAGGAACTGAAACATCAAGTGGAAATACGAGAGGAAGGGCACAAGTCTGAGACCCAAACTCTCTTAGTTCAACTGAAGGACTCCGACAGTGCAGTTGTAGGTCAACATCACATCTTAGAAATTGCTGGGGATTATTGAACGTGTCAGATTGGTGTTATGATTCCTACTTTTTGTTCTGTCCACTTCAGGACAAGATCAATGAGCAGCTGAGGATTGTCTTGGCGGAGAATGTGTCTCTACAAAAACAATTGATCAAACTTGAACAGCAATACCTCAACGCTATGGTGAAAAGTCCATCCATAACAGACATAAAGAGTGAGTGAAAAGATTAGTCCTCCTACGTAAAGCACCGGCCCAGTGCTTTCCACTGTGTGACACATTTCTATTTCATATCCTCAGAGAAGCAGATAGAGGTTGATGAGCTGAGGAAGGAGGTGGCAGCACTGAGAGAGAAGGTGCAGGAGACTGAGCGGGTGAGGGACCTTGCAGACATGTTGCAGGAGAGTCACAGGTAAGAGGGAGCTTTCTTCACCAGATATACAATAAAAATACAGCATTGGTACTTGGCCTGCCATTTTGTATTCAAACAAGGGCTTGAATTAATAGTCTTTTAGTTTACCTAATTACTGTTTTGTATGTTGGGTTCTGATTGTAGAAAAACATTGAATTGCTATGTGACTTTGCTTGTTTTTGTGCGTGTGCTTCAGGTCACTTGTGGCAACCAACGAGCGTTTGTTGGGTGAACTGGATGGGGCTAGGGGACACTCCTGAGGTTGCACATCTGGACAATAAAAACGAGGCCAATTCAACAACAGCATGGCACTATATCCATCGAGCTGCAGCGAGTTTCATCTCACGTCGTTTCACTTTGGCATCGTAGCATGTGTTTACACCATTTAACCAATCCACTATTTATGTTGAAAAACCACCGGTGCTGTTATCATGCTTTCACTGAATCATTGCACTGTACATTTGAATTATTGTGTTATTTATTTGGTTCTATGCATGTTGATAAATGAAGTATTCAAAAAGAGCTGTGTGTGTTTGTTCTGTATGTAGATATAACTGAGGAGAGGGTGGTCCATTTATGGGAATCTGTTTATCTACTGTATCTGGTAGACTAACATGTTAGGAAATGAAAAGAAAATGACATAACGCCAGTATGTCTGCCCTGGATCAGTCGGCCGGATGGTTTCTATTCAGTGTGGTAGTGGTTCTTGTTTTTAGGTCAGTCCTGTCTCTCTGCCTTATGGCCTGTGGAAGAATGGATGCATCCAGATGCACCATGGCCTTATTTCTACCTCTGCCTGAGGGTTAAAGAGATGCAAACACAAATAAACAAAAATGTTCTCCTTATTCACTAAAGAAATAGACGTCTTGTTCTAGCATACCTTGTAGCCACGCATGCAAGCTTAAAATATATTAAATAAATATTAACTTTATACATTTGTTTATTTTGGCATTATTTCCTTAGCCAGACATATGATTTGGTGACTGATCTTGAATCGTGATGAAAAATGTCTCAGGTTCTATGGGATTGAGAGGTTTTATTTTCAAATCATGGACACATTTAAGGTTTCGAGGTCAAAATACATAGCATGCACCAGGGTACAACAGTACAGTAAAAAGTTATTTTGAAAAAGAGTACAATAGTGTTCCTCCACAGAAAATGTGTACAGTATTTGGCATTAAGCACACAAGTCATATCATACTAAAGCAACTATTAATATTACACCAAGGGTTTGATGCTGCTGTTGGTTTCATCTCAATGTATGATTCTTTATCAGCTGAAGTAACAGGTAGTAAGAGAAGGTAGTATGAAAGGAACAGTATGTCCACTATGTTTAAAAAATAGATGTTCTACAAAAGTATACTTCTCAAGTTTCCCTTTTACCCATGACACTAAGAGAATAACTGTACCCTTATGTTTTACTTAATTGAATGTGTGCCATAAGATTATATGACAGTGTCACAACTACCCTAAAACGTTCCCTAAAAGTTCTTTATAGACAATTTGTTTGGAGGGTAGATAAAAAATAATACTGATGTAGTCAGTACTATTGTGTTTGCACCATATCATGGTAATTAATGCATTTTGGTAATTTTATCATGTAAACAATACCGTTGTTTGATATATGCATTAGTTATTTAGATAAAAATGTACCCTCTAACATTAAGATAGGGTTAACACTAAAGTGTTGACACAAAATTGTTCATTGCACAGAATCCATGTCCACCAATGCCCACAATTTACCACTTTTTTTTGTCTGTGTAATCTGTTAATATAACAACATATAGTAATAGAATATCTGACAGACTCTTTTGAACTATACTGACTATTTGCTTTACTATCTGTTGCTTCTGAATCATATGCAGTATATTTCATGCACAAGGTACAGCAATCACAAGAAAACAAATGCAGCCAGTGTCTTAAATTAAGCCATGCGGCCATAGATTTAGAAACATACACAATCTTACCACCAATATATTAATTTTATAGAAATCTGACAACATAACAATTAGTCAAATATTAAAAATACAATCTCAAACAACTCAGCACATCTTTTAGGCCTACAGCTATTGTAGGCCTAAGGCTAAATTGATCTACATGGGGTCACAGACATGTAAAAGGAAGATGCTAAAGGAAGAATGTATTTCCATCACTCAAAAATATTTCTTGTTGGATTTACTTAAAACTGAGATTCAATTAAATCCATTCAACTTGTATTTACACACGCTCTTAGGTTTTTGAGAAATAAGCCAGTAAGATCCAATGCATTGCACATTATATTAAACCAATGTCAGGTTAAATGTTTTACTTTGAAGTTTGTGCTAAATTCTCAAAAACCAGACCACATTAAAAGTTGATCAAATGGATAAAGAAATGGGCAATGATGAACAAGACAAAACTTACTAACCTTAACACTAATTTCCCTAAAGGGGTAAAAATGTTAAGAACTTATCAATTGTTTATGTTTTAAAATAAAAATTACAAACGTATTTTAGGTGACAGTACGTGTAAGAAACCAAGACAATGAAAAGTACATTAAAAAGAGTAAGACTCAAACTGTTTAGTATTAAGTAGGGAAGGCAGAGAGTTGGTAAAAAAGATGGAATTATCAATCTTGGTCTTTAAATGCAAAATGTATTACATCTACTAAATCAGCCTGTGCCAATAATAAATAAAATATTGATAGAAGTTTCATAAATGCATATGTGTTTGAGCACTTTGTATAGAAAAGTCCAATACTAGTAAGTCTTTAATTGAAATTCTGCTCCTTTTTGTTTTTCTTGGCATAATGTTGTTCATACTGCTTAATACATTTAATAAGGCCTTATCCTACTAATTACATTTATAGTGAATAGCATATTTCTCTTATTTGTTCTTTCTCAATATTTGGCAGTAACTTGCTATCTAATAGGAATGTATCAGCTGGTGATGTTTTTGTAAAAATAGATGTAAACAGTTTTCCAGTTCTCACACTTCACAAAGAGAGGAACTCAAAACATATCGCACACTAAAATAAAATAGAAAAACATTAAATGGGTGCTTAAATCTATGAAATGCTATCCACTTGTGCTTTTATGGAGTGTTTCGTTTTTTAGAAAATTATCCTAGAAGTCATGTTTTGTCTTCGTTTCCATCCTTACATTGGCTTGGCTAAAGGTGGCTTGGTGGTTTTCTTCTCGTAAGACCCCGCGTGTTTGTATCCCGAGACGTACCCGGATGTGTCCACTACCTCCACTCGCCCTGCCTTGCCCTTCCCACGACCACTCTGGTCAAAACGCTCTTTGTGCGACCCTGTAAACTTTGTGGTGTCTGTGAGACGGGATACAGTTGGAGAAGCCACAGCTCTCTGGGGAGCAAACAACACATCTGGGGTTACTCTCCAGTTTGTTGACAAATGGATATTCTGTATGAAGTACTTTTCATGTTCATTATTTATTTGAATGAGTAACAGCTGCTACTACATTATCATTGTTAGTACTTGATTAAAGTGTATTTTTATGCTTCCTTTAACCTTACCGTGACTCCTGCTATGATAGGTGACCTTCCCTCAATCAACTTGAAGACCTCCGTCTCTGCCTCCTCGCCGGTCTTATCTTTATATTTCTTCCTGGCCAGCTCTCCAAGTGCCGACTTAAACTCATCAAATGTGATGGTGCGAGAGGCTTTCTTCCTGAAAGTGGAGGGAGAAAACCGTAATGTTTTGACAAGATGTATGTCAAACAACGACGGCAGAGTACATTCTGAATTCCGCTGGAGAGGTTGCCGCTGCAAACATGAAATGTGTGCACCGTAATGAACATGATTTGGCACCCAACCATGCTTTGTTATTCAGTGAATTATTGTCTCTCATTCAAGACTCCCAGTTTGAACAGACGACAGAATACACATAGGTTTGTGTCATAGCATAAACAACCTTTCAGATCAAAGGAGGCCGCAGCAAGTTGGTTTTGAAACTTATTGGCCCGGCTTGGACCTTAACTTAAGTAAATATGTGTCCTGGTCCATATCTTTGCCATTTAAGTCACAGGAGTAGACTCTACAACATTGAGCTCCAGTACATCTGTTCTTTCTCCAGCTTTGCACTATCGATAACACTTTTCTTTACATGTTTTGGCGACGGATAATCTAATCATTACTGGCGATATTGCCCATGGAGCATGTCAGGCTTTAGGGATGCCTCACAGTCAAACTCACCCATCTAAGGGGCATACACTAGTTTCATTGGACGGGGTCCCATTTCACTTCCCCTTTAAAAGTGCATAGTAACACAAACACAAACAGTCATTGCTGTGGTGATAAATCAGCTAAACAAAAGTCCATAAAGCCTGCCGTCTCCGTGGGTAACCTGCTGTCATAGCAACAAGCGACAGTAAACAGGGCTGTTTGGGTTTATTATTAATTTGACTCCCTCAGTGACTGGTTTTGTTTGGGCGATCCGTCAGTCTTGAACACTTGAGAGCGCCATTCCTTTGCGCCTATTCCATGCTGTCTAATGTCCGACTGGAAATTGGACTTCCAGCTGTTCTGTCTGAAGAGGACGACATGGTCTTTCAGAAATCGACCTAACCAAATGGAACTGTTTGGAGTGTGTGAAAGGATCAGCTATGTAAAATAAATACAGCACTTTTGGGAGTGATTGTGGAAAATCGGTGAGAAGACTTTTGATTTATACTCTACCATTACCTTTTATATAAAGTAAAAAGAAAATATGAAAAATCTATTTTCCAGAATTACTCCTTTCTCCCTCTGCACACCTTGACAGTGATTTCAACCTTTCAACAATGCTTTGTATGAAATCACATCACAAAATTGCTCCTGAGTAATTAAAAAAGTACTGATTATTTGAATTCTAATCTACGTGATACATGCTTTGGTATTTTGGCTCAAAGTAAATAGACACCAGAGAGAGTGTAATACACTACACATTTTCATCATGAATAAAAAAGGATGTATTGAGCCTACTGCTATTAGACTGTGCTCATAAAGCTGTTTAATTCTTTATGTGCAAGAGAGAAGCTTCGACTCTGATTAAAAGGAAAGACAAGATTCGCATCTCTGGCACGGCAGCCCTCCCCTGCTCATGCCTGGAGTCAGAAACAGCTCAGAACACATCCCATCCCCCACGCTACTCCTCTCCTTCTCCACAGCCTGGCTCTGAAATGTACACACACCACACGCTTTGTTAGGATTCTACTGTACTGCTGTACTGAGCACACCACCGACAACTCAGGGCTTTGGAGTAAACTCAACAAGCATTCAGAACAAGACTGGGCACACGGTTTAATCTGGGCCCCAGGGACCAGACCTCACAGATTTACATCCCACAGTAGAGTGCAGAGGACTACGATGTGGCTGACACTGCACACGGCAGCAAAACAGATGGAGGTGATGGAAAATCCACTTAATCAATGTGGGATTCCGAGGCATATTTCTCCACTGTTGGCTTATGCAACAATGATGGGCCACTGAATGGCTGCTCTCTCCACTTTGTCCAGCAGCAGTGTTCAGACGCTGTCTAGCAGAATAATTTATATTGTCAGAGCTCAGCCAGGATGAAACCAATCATTTCATAGCTGCCCTGTGCATTATAGAAGGGGCCTGATATTTCTAAGTGACAAACATATCCATATTCTGACTGCGATTCATTTGCGCTTACAGAACAATAATAAAAGTGTTGTTAAATTAATAAATAAAACCAAGATTCACCACAACTAAAGGATGCCTTATGGCAAAATCTTATTAAGGCCACTGTATTTTTCTAGCCTGTCTTAACCTCTGAATCTGTGATGATTTCATCATGCCTGAGAGGCAGGGCGACGAGACTGCATGACCCTCAGCAGTAGCTCCTGCTGCTAGCATACAAACATCCTACTGGGGTGAGTGTAAGAGTACTTCACTTACAATGGGAAGAAACAGATGGTGCACTTCTATCAGTACAGGCTCTTAGTTCTGTTTAACGGAAGCCACCACTGTGTTAAAACTAAAACCAAAGCTTTCTGAGCTTGGATATAACATCTTTAGCAAAAGACTGGGGCAGGGTGAATTGATTAATAATAGGTAGGCCTACATTATCAACCACTTAATGACTATTTAATTAAGTGAAATGCTGTATATATATGTTTATCAGGTTTTACAGACTGGAATGGCTCTTACTTGACTTTGCTGAAGACGATGTCCACGTCTGTGAGGGTGACGTTTTTGCCGTCGATGACGCTGCAGTCCTTGCAGACCTTGGACCAGTTCTTGCCGTGCATCTCCTTGCCAGTGGCGCGTGTGTCACCGTGGATGGCAAAGCGTCGAAAGGACTCCTCCAAGGCGGTCACCTCCACAGGTGTGGAGGAGCCCGCCCCTCCTTCGCTGGTCCCGTTGGATTCCATGGAGAGCCTCTTGGATGCCTTGTCCTTGGACTGTTCACCCGGGGGCCGGAGGGGGGACGAGTTAAGGTTCGGGTGCTTGGCTGTCTGGACCGGGAAGCCAGCCTCGTTGTCTCTGAGGAAGGTTAAGCAAGCGTCAAAATAATAAGTGAATATTCTGTTTATGTGAAACACTGTAATGACATTGTTTTTCAGAAGGACTAATGACATGGAAAACGAGCCCATTGCGTTGTGTAAAGGGAGCAAGCAATTCAGTTTCAGCTTTATAGAAAGCTGGCAAGGCACAAATGATGTGGTTAAATGAGAGAGTTGCAAAGTTTAAATGTTAAACTAAAACTAGTTAATAGAGAGAGCAATGGCTGTTGGAAAAAGCTCTGTAAAACAGAAAGCAATGTCAATCTGCACCATGTTTGAAATTGTGACACATCGGTTGTGGGAACCAAGTCAGGTCCTTCAGTGATGTCAAAAAATGCCTCTTGCCTCTGGGCCAAGTAACAGCATGTTCATTTGTCTCTCGGCTCCAACCACAAGTTCACTCTATGCTAGGGGAAGGTTGAGACAGTTTTCACTGGTGTCTTACTCTGCATAGTCTGCCTGTGAATGGACAGATGTCGTAAGTGTTCTGGCTGAGATATAGTGGCGGCTATTTATAGGTCTCTCGGGAATTCAAGAGCAGAGCGGTGAGGTGCCAGGACAGCAGATGGACAGTCAAGCCAACACACACACACACACAGACACACACACACACACACACACACACACACAGATACACACACACACACACACAAACATACTAACACACTCGCTAAACACATCAGAACTTACTTCGGGTCCGCCATGCCAGTGCAGAAATATGTCCCCTCCTCTTTGCTGCTTGAATTAGCTGTTTTTTGTCTTCTCTTAGTGCTGTGGAAAAAGGGAAATGAATGATGTGAATGTGCTAATTGCATGTGTGTGTTTGAGCGCATGAATACCTGTCTGAAAGAACGAAAGCAAAACAGAAAGTGAAGTTCAAAGTGGAAAACCTTACAGTGCTGTCCCTAAAAGCTTGTGAGCAAAGTGCAATACATCAGTGCCAACACTTTCACTTAGAGAACACCGATAAATCAAGTTCAACATAAACTCAAGATATTTATGACTCAATATAACAATATAAACTGTAATCGTCCCCTCTTAGTGTATGGTAGTTGAAATACCCTTGAACATAAATTATGAAATAATGAATACTACTTCCTTACAGCCATCAATTAATAATAATATGTTTAAGAACATCATATTATTGTCAAAAACATATTTCAAACCAGATGCTCTTGTTTTATAATTTGCTCTACTCAACTAATCAAAGCTGTCTGCCTTTTTCAAGCCTGGCGTTGTACCCTCTCCTGTTAAGGGTTTGTGTTTGAGCAAAGATTTCCTCCTTCTCCATATGCTTTCAGTCAGACTAAAGACAAGGATTCCTCTCTAAAGACATCATCATCGTTATTTGTATCTGCACCAAGACAACCCAGTAGCATTTCATTACTTCAACTCCTTTGACACTTGGATCAACTATGAATAGCTTGCTGCTTAGTAATTATTCCGAAACAAAATAAACTACATCAAAGACCAGATAAGCGTTAAACTTTGGACAATATTGTGCTTGCCTAATCGTAAAGACTAATGATAGAGCAGTTCATTTACAGATATACTGAAACATAGCGAAACAGAAACACGGAATGTAAATGGCAGTTCACAAGGACTATGCTCACCTTCCTGTCGTCCCCATAGTTAACTCAGCATCCTCAAAGAACATGTTTTGCCATGGCAAAGTTTACCCCAGCAAAGTCTCACACACTGCTTGGCATGGGTTATTGCTCCAAAGAATAGTACGATGAGCACAAATTTGACATAGTCCCTACAAATTTTACATAGCCTAAAACCTCTGTTAGCAACACTTCGATTGAGTCTGTCAAA
Source organism: Galaxias brevipinnis (assembly GCA_036023535.2). Lineage (NCBI taxonomy): Eukaryota > Metazoa > Chordata > Actinopteri > Galaxiiformes > Galaxiidae > Galaxias > Galaxias brevipinnis. Next base: position 11,833 of record JAVQIZ010229120.1, on the reverse strand, counting down.
TATTTAAATAGCCAATAGTAGCTGCATTCACTCAATGGTTTTCACTCACCCCTAAGTCCTTCAGCACTACATGGGTGTCACCAGGCAAAATAAACCGATTGAGTATCCAGTACTACATAACTTACTTATAAAAGGCTATGAAAGTCCCAAGATTAACCTTGTATAAGGCTATTATATTTTGCTTCTCAATCCTAAGAAAGAAAACAATAGTTTATCAATCTCCATCAATCAAGACATTCAGAGCTGTGGGCACTAGGGACCTATTGTCTAGGGTGCTAAGTGTATGGCTCTGTCTGACCCGTCTCTCTCTCTCTATCTCTCTCTCTCTCTCTTGCTTTCTCTCTCTGAGTGTCTGTGTGTGTTACAGGGGGACATCGCTGAGTGGCCCTATTGGTGCCAGACAGGGTCCAGTTGGCATAGGTCATCTAGGCCTCTGGCCAAAACAAATAGCAGAGACACGTTACATCAACTTGCTCCCACATAATGAAACATGTGACATGACATGTAGAAGAAAGTTTGGTAACCTGGACTAATGACAGTTTAGACTAGAGCATTAAGCCCCAGAAATTTCCCAAAAATAATATAACTTCTGCTTTCAGAGCCCTACCCATACTTTCACCTCTTTTAAGACATAATAATAGTAATTTCCTCGATGACTAACTGGTGGATGATATGCTATTCACTAGGCACGTTTTTCCATTTCTAAATCCTTACATCGGAAGCTATGGTGATGCATTTGAGAGTGAGCTAACATGAACTCCCATATGACTCACCATTTTTTGTAATAGGCTTCTTCTCGACTCACCATAATTTTCTTGGAACTGTGCAGCTACATGTACAGACAGTAAATAATCTGCCTTGTGATAACCTCAGTGTTATTTCACTAGGGCTTTATTTTCTGTGACAGCTTCAACCCTACTTGTTCTGTTACATCCTTTGTTTAACTAGGGAGCAGCAAAATCAGTGAGGAACAATGACATCTTTTCAGTACTCTTCCTATTTACGGTCAGTTGTCTCAAGTGCCACAGTCCTCCATACAGTACAGTGAGCCTCTTTAAAAACACATCCTGTCCAAGATGAGCAGTTCGCCTGACGAGAGTCAATTTAAAGAAAACATTGACGAGATAGTGTTTTAAGACCTCTATTTTATACCTATTATAAAAGAAGCAGAGTGGATATTCCTTGCCATCGTTTCAGTTTAAATGAATAAACGGTTAATGATATTGTTAGTATGGATTTTGATTTACTGGGGTTATGTTGATAGACTGTCTATGAGTCTCTCTCCGAGTCTTGTTTTTTGTTGCCCCATATTTTGGCCGTGTAACCATTTGGTTGAGTCTAGATCTCAAGAGACAAATCTATGACTGGATGACAGCATGTTTACACACACTTGCCTTCTGGCAAAGCATTGCACGGATGAGTGCTTTAACAATAAATTGGCCTATTTGAATCCCCATCTACACATAGCTATAGAGCAGCGTGACACAGACAGCCATGGTTTGAACATACTCTTGGTTCTCATTCTCAAGACAGGAACACAGTCTGCACACATGAGAAAGACTGGATGATTAACAAATAAGTATTGGAAATGAGAGGTGATCAGCCAACCGTGGTTACAGTCTGGTTCACTGAGGGAGTTGTGAGGTCTCTGTAAGTCATCACCCACGCCATCATGCCATCATGGTGACTGGGCATGCAGGGATCCCATCTGCTCTCTATCTAGATCACAGTCCTATCTATGCAGCTGCCCTGGAATGCAGCCCTCAGTGAATCGTGACATGGAGATCTACTAAACTTCCGCCAACCAGTCTGCCCATTAGACATCACTGTCAAACCAGAAGACTGATTGTAGCCTGCCAGTTGACCACGAAAGATAGTCTAACAGTCGCTACGCGAGGCAGTATCACATGCCCAAACAGTACCCCTGATTCACACTTGCGCTCCTAACCAGTCACCCAGGCCGAGTATGCTAGACAGAACCTCTCAATTGGTTCCAGTTGGCTATTGTACTAGTTGCCTACCCTCCATGTCAACCCACAGTGGATGACATCATCCACACTGGCCGATGGTTTTAGAGTCACCACACTGTCTCTGGTTGGGAGCGCTAGTATGTCCTCCTCACAATCCCTCCCACTCTTCCTCTCAAACACTCAAGCTTTGGAGAGCATTGCATTACACAGAAACTACTATATTATATTTATGTGTAAATAAATCCTAAAGGATAGACTAACTATACTATACCAGTCAAGTTCATAACGATGTGCTGAAAGTAAGATTAAGCGATATAAAAGGCAAAGTAAATAAATCCTATACAGAACTTGTGAAACCTTTTCCTTTAGTGTATGGTACATAGACAGCCGTGTACATGTCAATTCTCAAAGGGAGGGAAGTCATTTCATTCACTAATACTGAGTAAAGTGGATGTCTTAGAATACTCTATTTGATCCCAGTAAGGTTTGTGGAGTAAAAATGTCAAACATTTTCCATGTTCAAACTTGTATTATGGAACCCTAACCAGAATTTGACCTGTAACTACAGCTTACCACTCAGTGTGGGCACTGAGATGAAATCGGATCTAATGTTTATGAGAGGCACACAATCAAAAAGAGGAGTCTGTGACATAGTACTGGCAAGGAAAACACACGGATAAGACCTTTTTTTAAGATATAATAGAAAATTGGATTCAGACAGGCCACTTATTCCTTTACATAGACACAACCTTTCATTTCTAAACTGTCTGTGACCTGAATATTCTTATCTAATGGCATATTAAAAAGACTAGTTTAAACACAGAGGCTAATTGTTCATGACAGAAGCCAGTGGCTCTCGGACCAGTGCACTGCAACCAAGAGCAACGGAATCTAGGGCAAAGTCGGGTGATGATTGCATCCTCACCTCATGCGTACCTAATTCAACATATGGAGGAGGAGGGAGAAGGGGAGGTTCTGTTTGCCTGTTCAGAGGGATTCATGATATGGTTCAACGTATTTACATTCTACAGTTTGACCTATATATTTGTGGACTTCAATAGTTATAAATAGTACACAAGTTTTAATCACGAGAAAAAGACGATACATGCAAATATGAATAAATCAGTAATCCTTCTATTTAATGTGGAGATTATTGTTATTATTATGCGCAGAATAGTATTTTATTTTTTCAGGGGTTTGATACATAGGAGAAACTGAAACTGCCCCACACATTATATAACAACAACGTGCAGTTTAATTAATGAACTACCAATATGACAAAAATAATATTGTAGGCCTAAAACTCCACATATCATAGTTTGGGTAGCAGAATGCTGTAGGCCTTCTGTTTCACTTAACAGTATTTTTTATAAACAAGAAATGTATGCATCTTTTAACGCGAGACATGTTACATAAACTTGCAAATGCGAGATTCATTCTAGAGCAGTGGAATAGATGACATCACGTGAGCATTGTTATTGTCCAGCATAGGCTGTCTGCAGCGCAACAGTAATATCACATGTCGGTGAAGCTTTTCATTTTACCTTTTACAATATGCAATTAATTTAAACCTGCTCAGTTTTGTTCGTGTGTTGTGTAATAGTGGCGTTAGGTGATCAAACCATGTAAGGCGTGGATGGTTATTTAAAAGCGATGGGAATTATTACATAATACCTGATATCAGAACAAAATATTAAGCGACTAGGATGGAAACCTCGCCTTTCACAAATTTCTTACGGTCTGTAAAAAGACAAAAAAAGCGTCAAGAGCCTAATCAAAGCACGCTGTTGTGCTTTTTTTTTCTTTCTTTTTTTGCCAATAAGAGACAGTGGCTTACACAACAAAACAAACAAAGCTGCACAGCAATATTTTTAAAAAATAGTACATTTCCTCAAATTATCGTTTTTTTGTAGACAATAAAGTTACCTGTTTGTGCAATTTAATCCTTTCCTTCTGTTGCGCTATTTTACTGTAAATTCCTCCAAATCATAATTGTGCGTAGATGAGCGCATGGATTTGAGCGAGTGTTGTCTTTTCTCCCACTGCCTGTGCGCGAATCTGCTGGATGGCTCAAACCCACTGAGGTGCTTGAAAAATCTAGGCAGCTGATTGGTTATCGTCTGCCTGATTGAAGTAAGCTACCCATTTCCTGTATTCCTATCGTGGTTTCAAAGTAGGATCTTTATCTTTGTGTGTTGGAAATAAACAAACATAACTTGTTAGAATTATGCTTAAAGAGTTGCGTATTTGGGTGCCAATTATGCTGTCCGTGTGTTTTCTTGTTAGACATGCTTTTTGAATTAAGAAATGACCATATGCAATACCTAGTGAAATAGCATATATAGTGTGTACAATGTGAACAAGCTGAAGTCACAAGAACAATCACAGACAACATAGGCATATATAAGCTAAGAACTATAGCCGTTCAAGAGAGAAAACCTAAATATGTTCAAGGAAATAAACACCAGTTGTTTCCATTTCCATTCCAACAAGATCTTAAGATCCTGGTTTGAGCAGCCAGAGGCATTTTCTTTCCAGAAAAACAAGGGACTTCTCTGGACACTTGCCTCACTTAAGTGTAGGCCTCTTTTAGGTAAAAACATAGGATATGTTTGTGGAGCTTCTGTTTGTTTTCTGATGTCCATCTTATAAACCTTTTGACTTTGTTACAGAAGCAGTGACAATGGCTGGATGTGAACCTTACATAATCCTGTGCTGACCAGGGCCTCATAGCAAATACAGCACTTTAATACTCTCTCTTAAATACAGCTCTAAAATACACAGCTCCTGTAAAGATACAGATGTTGCAAAATTGAATTGTTTCATAAATCACAGGAAAAAAATTTGGATAACTGATTGTCCAAGATATTTCCCATTCAAATACTAAACAGTGACAATTGTTTATTTTATAATCCTAATATACCATGCTAGTCTGTTATACTATTTCTGTTCAATTGTTTACTTTTGTCATGTTATCTATGTTGATGCTGTGAAGCGACTTTGGGTATCAGAAAAGCGCTATATAAATAACATGAATCGTTATTATTATTATTATTATTATTATTATTATTAGTCTCATTAGCTCCACCATGTGGTGAAACGGCTAAATACGAAATTATGCAATAGACATGCACATTTTAGATTTGCAAATTTTTTATAACACTTTACTTAACAGTTGTAGTTCTGCTTTCAAAATACAAGCATTGTAAAGCAGAATGCAAAAAAAGAAAAGATGTTGAAGTCATAAATATGGAAAACTCTTAAAACATAAAGGCACAGCATATCATTTTCATTGCCCATGCATTCACATAGGCACAATTTTGAATACTAAATACAATTAGTCGCATTAACTAGCATTCCTGTTATTTCATGATGTATAAGGGAGGGTTGATGCCAACGTATGTTCAGTCTAAAAATGTTTTGTTTTTTGCAAGTTTGATACTGTGAAAACAGTATCATGGCCAAAGCAGGCCAGTTACTGATAATCCTCTTAGAAGCCCATGATAGAGCTCCCCAGAGGGGTCTGGATGTCAAGGTCCCCCTCTACAGACTTCAAACCAGCTTGCTCATTGCATTGCTCTCCCTCATCGTCTCTCAGGTTAGAACTCTGGACATCACTTGTGGTGTCTTTCAGGTTAGAACTCTTGGCGTCACCTGTGGTGTCTTGCTGGTTAGAACACTTGGCATCACTTGTGGTGTCTTCCTGGTTAGAACTCTTGGCATTACTTGTGTTTTCCTTCAGCTTAGAACTCTTGGCGTCACCTGTACTGTGGTTTAGCTTAGAATCCTTGGTGTCACTTGAGGTATCTTTTATCTTAGAACTCTTGGTGCAACTTGAGTTAATTTCACATTCTACATAAAACCAATGCAGTACAATTAATTAAATTGGACAGTCTAAATAGCTAAGTAATCAGTCTGAAGTAAGGATAGTTAATTGAATTGAACTGAATTAACATGCCAAGCGATAAACATTAGTTGGCTTAAAGTGCCAACTACAATGGTGCAATTGTAGTTTCTAATTGTGGTCACAACAGTCCCTATTTTAGCACTGCGTGAGCTTAGAGTTATAAGGTTCCATCTACCTTTTGGCTACTAATGAGATATTGAGGATCAAAGTTTTTACATCCAAGCTGGCAGAATGGGCATGTCGTTTTTATTTTATGATTAAAACATTTTTTTAAAAATAAAAATAACACCATACAGGCATTAAGAAACACCCAAATGTTCAAAATGTGCAAAAAAACTCAATTTCAACAAAAATGCAGATGGAACCTTATAACTCTAAGCCCACAACTATGCAATTCAGTGTTTTGGCCCAAAACAGAGTACAGTAAATAACAAATAACACTAATTATAAACATACTCCATCTGTAAAAACACGTTTTGATTACCTGGTATTATCTGGATAATTGTTGATGTTTCAGTGCCATATTGCGTAGCAGTCTTTTTGTCAGACGATTTCTTAAAATGTATCAACTAGAACAACAACAACCAGGGACATTAAACAATCACAAGGATCATCTGGAAATTCTCCACAATTTGTACAATCAAGATAATCATGATGTTTACTTTGGAGCAGAAGGATCGATACAGTTGACTTCCACGATGTCCTTCATCATCATATTGGCAGGTACTGTAAGTCAATTGAGTGAAAAGGTTCAGAACACACATATCCACAGCCCTGGTCAAGGCATTTCAGAATAGGGGCCCAAGAGATTAATTACTATGTTTAACATCAACAATCAATTAAGAATGTCCCTACTTTGAACTGCACAGTAAAGTTGTATCTATAATGGTGTCCGTGTTCTAAAAAAAAATAAGTCAAACGTTAGTTGGCACAAATCCTTTTGAGGAAAGCACACACTGTTAAACATAGAAGATATTAATTTGCTATGTGTATATAGATGTGTCTGTAAAAGACAATACAGAAAATACAGTATTTCCATGAGCCATAATCATACTGAAGTAAAGGTGGGGAAATTTGGCAAGTGAGACATACTGAGATTAATGGTCTGACCTGTGTGGCAGCAGAAGCCTTTGCGAGTCCAGCTAACTGGTCCTTTTTTGTTGCTTCTTTTTGACGCTGCTCTACAAGGAATTCATATGTGCTGATATTTCTGTAACCTGCATAGAAGTGAATAAGAAAGAAGGTCAATGGTTTTCTGTGAAAAGGTATAGCATATGAAAGAATTCCTGTTTGTCAAGACATTTTCGCTGCTGAACAGACATTTCTGTGGCACTAATCAGGTCTAGAGCACACGCTCATTAATAGCTACTGGATGGGGACTTGTAACTCACAGAGGTACAAATGAAAGCTCAGCAGGTGGGTGCTCGTCATCAGACTGATGAAAGCCATTATGAGAGTTACGAAGGCTATCACTAGAAGACCAGCTGAAGTCGTCTCGATGGGCGCCAGAGGCAGGAACACCAGCCATGTGCCATCACTCTTCACATCTACGCAGAGGAAAGATAACACATCCTTCAGGTGGTCTGTTTTTTAGTGCCCTTGCTCAAATGAATAACAATGCAAAGGGAATACATGTATATATTATGTGAAGAATTTAAGAGACACAATCAGGCCATAAAACGCCCTCACTCACCGTCAAAGAGGGGATCAGTGCGAAGGTTGCTGGGATTCACGTAATGCTGAATGAATACGAACAGGACAATGACGATAGCTAGTATTACCCCAATGTTAGCAGATAGAAGAGCTGTGAAGAAAAACCTAAAGGGAGGGTACAAAATGTGACATTAATAGTGTGCCTTACATAGCAATAATAGTGACGGACGATAATTTACATTTTTCAACCCTTCTCCAAACTTTACCAATAGTTCCTGCCACCCACACAGGTGTTCAGCCATTTGCAGTGATGATCAAAGTCCTCAACACACTTGTTGCAAATGCCACAGTGCTTCACTTTCGGCCCACTGAATAAACAAATAAATAAAAATAATTATAATGATAATACCGTTAAAAGGAAATGAAACAGCCTAATGTTAAATGAGTATGGTTCAAGTAATGTATCATAATTAATATGTCAAACTGCTGGAAAAGCTTACACAGGGACTTCACACAGGAAACATAACAAGTTTTGAATGACATGTGGCTGCATTGTCCTGTCAAAGGCTCGAAGTGGTTCGGAGTAGTTGTTTTTGGTCCGCACACCGATACTTGCTGGGTCAATAGTCAATGCAGCAATATGGCTCAAGAAATGCACAATAAAGACTATTCCAGTTAGCTACAAATAGTAAGGATCATAGTTAAGTCAAACAATGTACGTGTATGACAATGTTGCATCCTTATCCATAAATACAAGTCCCCAATAAATGGCAGTACAAACCACTCACTCTCGTTTAGAATCATTAAAAATAAAGGGCTGTGCACAAAGGGATCTCTGTATGAGTTGCAAAATATCTGCATAAATGAACATTATTATTTACGCCACAGTCAGCTGCCAAACCATAGTATTAACACCATACAACATTCAACTTAGAAACAAACGAGTAGTCATAGTAGGAATTAATAAAGAATGACTCAGTGTTACTACCCATAAAAAGAATTAAACAAAGCATATATTTCAGTCAAAAAGATTTGATGCTCAAGATTTTGAGAAGAAACCAATGACAATCCTGACAGATATTCCTTGAAACTTTGAAACTGCACAATACATCCGGTTATATGTTATTGCTCAACTAAATTCTATATTAAAAAAAATGGTGCAACACCTATACTATAGGAATCAGTGAAGGGCACTTTTAATTAGGATGCAATAGGTTTTTAGTAAGATTGACTGGGGCCTTCCCTAACTCCTATCATAGGTCATAACGGAAAATGCACAACTGAGTTGGAATAGGTTTAACTTGCATTCATATTCAGATTACTCAATCTGAATAAGCAATTATATTCAACAAGGGAAACACTATGCACGCCATAGCGCATCCTTATTCTCGGCCTCAGGTTTTTGAATAAAGGATACAGAGTAGGCAGCTTGGCGCCAAGGTGAAGGCAACAGGGGAATATAGATGCCAAAGCATACTATTGCCAGGTAGATGTACACCAACCAGCCCCCTAGTTGTAAGGATCCAGGTGGCCAAGTCCAACCATTGACCTTTGGGATGTGAACCTTCTCATTCTTGCTGCTGCTAAGGGCAGGGGCAGTGCGTCTCACTCCTCGCCCAAAGCAGTTCATCTGGAACACAATAGAAAGGCAGACTATAAGCGCGAATTGAATATTCCTATACAAAACCTGCATTCATGCGCATTACTACACTGGCTCCCATGGAACAACTTAGGCGATGATCTCATTTGCCAGAGTAAATGAGTTGGTCTAGTCATGACATTATCCTGTGCACAGTTAAGCAAATTAGAATTTAGACCTTGAGGGCAAGAAGATTATTGCCTTGAGCGAAGTTTTGCGTTGCCAGATCAAAGTTGTCATAGCTGTCCGCAATTAACTTTATTTTACCAGTTTTAAATTACTTTTACATATAGAGCAATAGTTTAAGTAACCTCACGATAACTAGGCATACAGCACCTACCACAATACCTGGAATGAAATTGGTTGTAAAGAACAACGTTTCAACAATGAAATAAATGAAGTCAGATATAATTATAAATATTTAGACAATAATACCGTAATATTAATTGTTCAGTCCAATTTCGCTTCAACGAGATGTACACGAGATGCAGACAGCTTCATGGAAATAATTGATTAATTTGCAATCTTAGAAGAACAGAGGCGCGCAGCATTGTGACAATGGTCAATTTGGTTGCCTAGCAAATGAGGTCATAAATCCCAGGTTCCTTGTTTGCGCTCCTGTAGAATGGTTATGCAGCGCACACGGTTTTGCCTAACAAATACGTAGTCATAGCTCCGACCTTCCAGGAGAATATAAGCCTATGATAGTGTTGCTTAAAAGTTGGGTGACACGAGCCTGCCTTGGAAGTCTATTGTGTTTATTTGTTAAAAGTGCCCATTTATCTAAAATGATATAACAAAAAAAAGATACAAAAAAAAAGAAAATGTTTAATAATTTGTGAATAGTTTGACATTAAAGGATAGTATGCGTCCAGTCCTACCATGAAATGAAGTAGGCCTATTTGTTCTTCAAATAAATAGGTGTAATTTGCCCTACCTACTCCGCTGATTTGCCATGACTGTTGTAGCCTACTCCAAGTTCAATTAGTTTGTCAACCGCAATTTTCATTTCCAAGATGTCTATGAGCATCGATCAGCACTGTCACACCAAACTACGGTAAAAAAAAGAGCTAAAAGTTAATCCCTACTACGTGAATTAGGCAACATTTCTCAAATGTTTATCCATTTTACCGCCTTTCGTATTCCAGTCAGTGGGAGACGCGTCTAACGCGCATGCCTTTCTTCCAACTCGACCGCTCAAGTGAATCTCGCTCGGGCGCTGTCATCCGCACAAATCGCCAAAATGTTCTCGGAGACTTACAATCGAAACCTCCCCTTATATTCTGATACGCGCCTACATATGCATATGTTTCTCCTGTTCCCAGCGCACACTAAACGTTGTATTTTTTTTTTTCTCAAATAAAATGGTTGATCCTAGTGTAAGAGTCCAGAATGATTTCTCTTCTCACCATATTATCTAATAGGGCAAATAATTACATAGATATTACATAATAACTACAAACAGAAACGTGCTTCCTGTTGAGAAACAAAACAAGTGGGTACCTAAAAAGACAAAGAACATTTAGATAATAAAAGTATTGTAAAAAGGTTTTTGCTTTCACTACCTTAATCTTGTGACTGAATTATATGGTTACTTAACCAATTTTGAGCATTAGGTTCATATCAATGGGTAGGGGAAAAGATGACAGAAACATTAATTACAAATTTCAATATCAACTTTACTTACATAATATATAATTCTACAAATACATATCTCTAAATCGCAAGCAAACATGACATGGAGGGTGGAAATAAGTTTGACAGTTTCTAACAAAACAAAATTAGGCAACTGTAAATTTCACAACAATGTTGTGCACACACACATAATAAGACCAAAATACAAAGTATCTGTACAATCATGATTAGCCTTCAAAACACGTATTCAAGGTTATTGTAATGCTCTATCCAATGTGGTTAAGACATAGACTAGTGTTTTTAACACCAGGACACAGATGCCAGTGGACGGGGAGGATCAGCTGTTGGCTGTGGAGCCTGTTTCCGGAGACTGCAGGAACTCATAGGGGTCATGGACCATCTCAGACTGGTCACCAACTCCCAAGTGTGATGGACTCCCTGGAAAACCCATCAAGAAGTAAGCAAGTTACTAAGAGTGCTACATTTTGATGGAGACTATAACATTCCTGTAAATAATAGCAGTTTTTTTTTGTCTTGTAGACCAATTAATCTCCTATAACTGTAACATAAAAATTATTATTAGTCGATGTACAATATTGTTAAAACGTTTTACCATACAGCAACAACAGTCCCTAGATCATTTTATTTCCTCAGGGAGGAGCATTTTATTTTTCTAGTACCTCCAACCTTACTACCAAACAAGGAACAAATAAGTCGGCAAATTTAAAAACAAATACAGAAATTAACAAAAAGATGCACACAGTATTAGGGTTGTGCGCGACTAGTCGATTAAACGTTGCTGCCATTGCTATTCGGCACCAGAAATACTAGTCGGTTAAACGTATTATTATATTATTATTATTATGTACTCATTTAAATTACGTATTGACTAATAACTTGCACTGAAATGTGTGTCTTCCTAGTCAAATGTTGCTATTTCAAAAACTAACATCTGTTACTAACGTTAACAGTACTTGACAAAAAAAATACTTCTGAAAAAACTAAACACATTGAACTGTTTGGCCCGCA
>JAVQIZ010229116.1:0-23817 GCA_036023535.2 Galaxias brevipinnis | reverse complement strand
GTTTTTACTTTAATTGGGCCCGCTCATCATATCCCCCCCCCCCCCCTCTGTTTTCTGTTCTGGTCGGTCTGTTCTTTTGCCCACAGAGCTGTGTGCTGTCTCCATCCTGTTTGTCCCGTGGAGGCACCTCAGTCTACTCTGACAGGCGCTGTGGCAGGCCCACTCTGTAGGTTACAGCACCAAGTGCTCGGCTATGGGAGAGGACAATGATATTGTGTCCGTTCTCTTTATGTGACTTTTTTAGTGTCTCCCCGTATGAAGCTGGTTTTGGGTTCCCATCCTTCGGTGGCCTTGGCGTGTTCGCTAAAGCCAAGCCACCGTCTCCTCGATTCCCTGTGTTTTATGGAGAAGGTAATAGGCTGCCCGATGTGAACGCGGACTGTCGATCTATGGCCCTGTAAATTCCTGTTGGTGCTTTCGGACGCTGAGGATTCATCACACTGTCAGAGCCCCAGATCATGTCCAGTAGCAGGGATAAAAGGGAAGCGGATCAGCTTTGTTCCGCTTGCTTCCTTCCATGGCGCTTTTAGCAGGGATCTTTATCAAATAAATACATTCTACTCATCCAAAGGAAATGTGTTGGGAGTTTTGCGAACTTGAACGGAAAGTTTGGCAACAGCGGTCTCAAGGCCTCCGATGAACATACAATGTGTTTATATATATTGAATTGGCCGATAGTGTGTCGTTCCTTTTTTAGGATTTGCTCCTTGACCCCAGTGTTTTCAGCTTTGGCAGAGGCCACATCTCGGGCAGCATCAGCATCCCCTACAGCACGGCGTTCAGCCCCGACGGGGAGCTGGTGCAGTGTCCGGCCACAGGCACTCTGCAGAGCTTCAGGGGCCGAGTCATCGTGGTCATCAGCCACGCCATGAAGAGCGCCGCCATGGTGAGCGAGCCGTCTTAACACGTGCCTGAGCCCAAGGTTTCACTGACGAGCCGGCACTCACCAACGTGCACTGGATGTTGTGGCGTTCACAGGTCGACCATTGCATACTTCAGCGTCATGCCTCTAATGCATTTCTGAAAGAGTCTATTGTGGGTATTATTTTATAATTAGCCTGGCAGGAAAAGATTTCTGCACTAGAAAAGAAACTGACAGACCTGACAAAACATGCACAAGGGATTCTCATTCTGTTACTATTGAATTACATGGGAATTGATAGTAGTCCTCACTCCTCACATTCTTCCTCAACATTTTGGCAGAGAATAACTGATTTCAACATTATTGCTTTGATAAGGCAATGACTTCCTCCACTGACACAACAACGACAATGTGATGATTTCACTGCAGTGCATTTCCTGAATTAACCGTCGCTTCATTCTGCCAACTTGAAAACGTATAGAAGGAGGTTCCTTGAGTTGTTTCTTTGTTTTAAAACATACTTTCTTTCCAGATTTGACAGGGCTTATTGTCTCTGTATTTTGCACAAGAATTCCACCTACCAATTAGGAGAAGGTGACCTTTCATGGGTGGCCATGGACCGCTGACCTCGGGGTCACTTGTTCCCCTCTAAACCCCTTCTGATCACTCTGTGGATCTGAATGAATCAGCACTCTGTAGGCATAGGGCACTCTATAGTTCAGGGAAGCAAGAAAGTATTCAGGGCCCTGAGACCGTTCAAACACACAACAAACCTGATTCCTTTGTTTGTTCAGTGCAAACGGGAGTGTGATTCTATGCAGAGACTGTGTGCATGGTGTTTCTAGTCCTGTCAGTTCTACCCTGCTGTGCTGTTGCAGTCCATGATACAACATGGGACATTGTTATAAGGAAGGCTATGTACTGTATACTTTTCATGGAAAAGTGCCGTGGGATTCCTTTGCATTCGGAAAGAAATGTACCTCCTGCTATAGGACCGATCTGCTGGCGGAGGAAGAGAGATAGCCACAGCCAGGCCATCAGATAGGTAGCTAATGAGACAGAATGTCAATCAGACAGTCAGGCAGACGGCCAGCAAAGAGGCCCAGAAACAGCCTGATGTACTGCCTGACAGACAGTCTGACAGACTAGCCAGCTAAGTGACGTGACTGTGACGGCCAGTGCAAAGACCATCCGTTGCGAAGAGACCTGCCCATCCAACACCTGAGCCAGAACCCCACCAATCAGCGTAAAAGGCTCAAGTCCTGCACCTTTCCCTGTTATTTATCATAACTTGCACATATATAATATTCTGGAATGTTCCTACTTATTTCAAAGCACAGTGCCTTAAATATTGACATAGCACGGAATGGCACAGAATTTGTGTTATCTGTACTGTATTATTTGTATATGTACTGCACACATTTGAACAGCTCAGTGCTTCCACGGTGAAAAGGTGCTTTCAGTACTGTCCCCCTAGTTAGTGCGTCCAATTAGTGTCTCTGCATTGCTACGGTTTTGGGATGTATATGCTCCACTGCAGGGATAATAATTAATTTTTTATTTATATAGCGCTTTTCTTACACCCAGGCTGTAGGCTGTTTCATACAAATGTATTTTTCCTGTTCTGTGAGTGGGAGAGAGAGAAACAATGTAGAACTTGCTCTAATGAAAGAGGCACATTTCCTGATTCATGGCAGCAAGTGGCTCCATGTCTAGCTGACTTGCCACATTACTTTGATGTTGCATCTGGGTAACCATTTCATGATAATTCAATTGCAGAAAGGCAAGCGTATTTTTTATTTAACACCCACAGTACATTTGCATGGCAAGCCATGGGGCTATTTTGTCGCGTACGGATTGTGCCTTTCTGCTGAGCAATCGTTATGTAAAATTCAGCGTCTTATAAAAGTTTGATCATGTGAGGGACTGTGTGGTGGTTTGTATCTGCACAGACTGACTGTAAGGGTAACTTGCTGAGCCGATGTAAGGCACTATTACAATGGATTAGGATGTCAGGAGAAACACTTTTTGGAAAGATTCTAAAACAAATGAAGTGTTACGGTTCACCATTTCAATTTAACCAAGTCTTATCTATTACACCCGATATGACCTGTTTTCAGAACAATAAGGATTTTATTTTTTGTTCCTGATAGAGCAAGACAGGGTTCCCACGGGTCCTTGAAATCCTTGAAAGTTTGTGAATTCGAGAGAAAAAAAAAATCAAGGAATTTAACGTTTTTGAAAATAGACATTAATAGACATGGCTCATTGAAAGGGCTTGAATATATTTAATTGCACAAGGGTACTTTTTACTACTTTTATTGATACGGCACAATAAAGAAGTGTTCACACATTGTAAACTTTTATAAAGCCTGCTAGTTCTCGTTATAAAAATTATCAGTGTTGTAACAGTAATTGACCTTGATCCGTATCTCAAGCTATGCCGTGTTGGGTTTTTGAATTTGAGGTCAGCCATACTGAAATGCAGCAGAACATGCATTTAATTGTATGCTTTATTCTATATTCCGTTAATCCTTAGAAAGAAGAGGAAGTGGTTATTTGGTCAGAGAAGGCTTGGAGAAGGCTTGTGTGGAGTTGCTTCTATGAAACCGTGCTACACATGCTTAAAACATTGTTTTTTCAAATACATGTGACCACTTGCTTTAAGGTGCAATCAAAAGATTGCCTAAGAGAAAAAAACAATTCAACGAGATTGAACTCACAGGATATTTCGAGTTGTCAGGTTGAGTAATGACCATTTTGCAAGATGGGAGTGCCACACAATTCGATCAGTGCTCCCCACCTTCCTATGTTCACGTGGCTTAAAAGCACCTTGACCCTCGACGGATTCTTTGCTCGGCTGTGGCCAGGTGGAAACCTGGCATGGACCACAAGTCGCCTCTTCCGTCTGCTTGACAGACTGCACTTTCTGTCTGCATCCATCAGTTGTTATCTTTTCACACCAGGGCACCACAGCCACCCGTGCTCTGTTTTTTTCTCCCCTCCCTACTTATCGCTCGTTTCTTTCACCATAACATTGTTGGCTGTAGCACAGTTGACTCACTTCCACGGCACTGGAAGGGGATTACCGTGTGAATGGGTGACCTTTTGCCTTTTGGCACAGTCCCAGGTTTTTTACCAAAGAATTTAATAGTATGTGGAGCGTTTTTGAGTCCTCCATTGTAAAATTGTGTGTTTATATTTATTATACGGTGATGGGAATCTTGCTTTTGATATCTTATCTGAAATATTTAAGCCACAGTCCTGCCTGACCAAACAAACTATTGATTTAGTGTTTTAATGCTGTGTAGCCTGTAGAGCATGTGGTAGCTGAGCCTGGGGGAGCTTGAGAGGATTGGTGGTAAATGTTTTGCCTCTTGGAAGAATCCTACAATTTCACACACCTTGAATGCATCAGGGAAGAATCTCTGTTGTGATTTTGTTTCCGTGGGAACTGTACCAAACCATGCGCCTAGTCAGGCACACCCTTATAGCAACTAACGTGTTAAAGTGTTACATACATATTCATGACAAATGGTAAACCACATGCCACTTGAAAAAGAAGGAAACCAACAAAAATTCAAAGAAATGCTTGTATGAAAGGGAGTTGTTGATCCGTTGGACACATCATTAGGACATATCACAAGAGATGCTCTATTCGTGGTATTATGGTAGTCATACCATAGCATCATTTCTCATTTGGGGGAATATGTCTACGGGAATATGGCCTCTTGTACAGTATATTTGACCCGTAAATGATGACCAACACAGCTGGTGGACACTGGCGTTCTCAGCCCATCCTCTAAACGGTCAGCTGCACGGAGCAGTCTCACATTTCTGTCTCCTCATGTTTTATTTGGGAACCGCAAAATGTCATGTTCCCCCTAAGTGTAAACCGAACCATTGAAAAGTAGTTAAGACAAGATCTTCAGTATGTAACAGAGTTGTTTCTGCCACCGGTATGTTTTTTCTGTCCCCTGGCCCCCAGCATTGCAGTGTCAAGACCAGACCTGTTTGTGAGCTCAAATCTGCATTACCAGTTTAGCTGAACAAGTAACTCATTCTATTACCAGTACTTGTAATAGCATTAGAATGCTAAGGGATCTGCCAGGGGAATAGCAAAATAAATTTTGACTGTGGATGAAATGAAAGAATACACCCAAACATTATAATTCTAATAATATATGCATACATATATATATATATATATATATATATATATATATATATATATATTCACAAATTGTAAGTCCTTTAGTCCTTGTTATAAAAAGGTCTGGGCCTATCATATTTTGAGGCTCTAATTCAGTGTATATCTTTTTCTTTGTTATAATGTGTTCTACTACATTGACACGGTTTCCCTATGTCTTTCTGACTAGTTTGCGACCCATCTGGTGAAGGTGAACTACCCGCGTGTCTGTACTCTTGACGGGGGTATCAACAAGATGAAGCCCACTGGACTCCTCACTGTCCCCTCCCCCCAAATATGACCACACATTCAGCTTCTGACCCCCAATGACCAAAAGGGAACACTGCTTAGTGAGCAGGCATTCTGTTCTTGTACTGAAATGCAATGTTTTTTTTTACAAAGTGTTTGTTAGTTGAATTACTTTGCTTTATATTACATATTTGTATCCTTGTATGAAATATTTTGGTTCTGAATTGAAATGTGAAATGTCATTGTGTCTACTTTAGAGTTCCTCTGCCATCGAGGAAATAATGACAACTCAAATCGACAAATATGTCAGTACAACTTCAGTTTTCCGTTGTCTCTGAGTGTACAGAAAAAAAATTATTTGTGTATGTATGATGTGATCTTAATAAACAGTGTAAACCTAGATTGGTAACATGGACGTCCCTTAGTCAGTGGCCCTTGAAGTGACAAAGAAACATTGTAGTACATCTTAAGCAATTTAGGAAGGGCTGTGTTTTAACTTACCGCAGTAATTTAGTTTCAAGGTACGCTCATTTGTGCACACACACAGAGGGATGCAATAAAATAGTTTTTGGAGCAAAATTATTTCATAATCTACCCACTAGTAACTTACTGAATTTGGCTACATGTTGCAACTAACCGGACAGCTTGACTTGCCTCTGTATTACTCAGTTGCATTGTCTCGTTTTGTTTGTATAAGAAAGGCCAGCTTTTTTTGTTGGATTTTTCTTCTGTATTGCTGTACACTACAGCATATACGGTAAATATATTTGTTTGTACAATCTGATATTGAGTAACTTCAATGGAATCCAAGACAGAAAGAGGCATGGCCAGCCTGAGCCCAAACGTATAAAAGGAAAAACAGAGAGGAATAGTTATTGAAGAATAGTAACACCCACAAAGGTAATAGAGATGTGGATAGCAATCTTCTAAATATATTTTCTGTCAGTTTTTCTAAATCTTTTACACTGTTACTTGTAATTGTTTTAGTATAATTTTGCTAATGCAATACATGTATCCCTCACACTTGAGATGGGAACTGTTCCTGCTGTACTCCATTGCTTGGGAAGACATATAAAAAGCTGTTTGATTTTCCATGGTAGCATAATGTGAAATCTTGTGTTTTGAGCTGTTTTACCATATATTGGTGTCTGAGTTTTGGTAAGCCAAGGCTTTCCATTTCTTTTGATGTGACTTGTGCATAATACCTTTTCAAACGTCTACTTCTTGAAGATGGTAAAGTACAGGGTGACAGTGAGCACTGGTAGCATGGCTCTGGCTACCACCATGAACAATGTTTTCATTAAACTGGTGGGAGAAGAAGGAGAGAGTAAGCGCACATGGCTGGCCAGCCTCAAGGGAGCAGCCACTTTCTACAAAGGAGCTGTGAGTCCTCCAAGATCTAGCACTTTACTGTAAATCAGTCAGAACTATTGACTAAATAAGTTTAACCATGTATTGAGCCTGAAATGGTTTATGTATGGGAAGAGAGAGCATCATTGTATTGATCTTATCGTATTTAGAGTCATTTTATCAATGCTGATTTAGCATTAGGGTTGGAATTGAAGGAGAATAGCTAAATGTGTTACGCAATTTATCCTAAAGTTAGTTAATACCAAAGTGATTTTTTTTTTTTTAAACTAAATTGTTTTTTCTACTGCACTCATGCTAGCTTTCTGCCACCTGGTGATGCATGCAACCAGAACCTAGACAAACGTTTGGTCCATTTAAAGTTGAGATAGTATTTTAAAGGTTTAAATTAATGACCAATTTAATTTGAATTGTTTCTGCACATCCCACGGTTAGGCAACATGGTAATAATTGAGAAAGACACACAGTAACCCTTAGGTTGTATTCTCTGACACCCTGAAAAGTAACAAAAAGTTGTTCAGTATCTGTAATTCACATCAATCGCTACCGGTCTCTGAACATGAATCCTCTCATTTAAATGTTATTGCGTAAAAAGTGGCCATAATAAATTAAAATTAAGATTGTGGGCCTTTCATTATTTTATTACCAAGACCTTTTGTCAGTCAGAGGCCTCTTATGCGATATGCTTCAATGTTGTCTGCTTGAAAAGGTCCTTTGCTGTCTCTGTAGCACGATGTTTTAAGACACCCGTTTGTCAGAAGCACATACACATATCCCTCAGACACTTACTCCCTCAATTCCTAGGTGTCAAACTTTGACGTGTCCTGCCCCAAATCTCTGGGTAAGTTGGTGTTGATCGAGTTGGACAAGCAGCCCCTCCCGTTGTTTGCGGAGGATGACTGGTTCTGCTCCAAAGTGGAAATCAAGGCCCCTGAGGGACAGAGCTACCTCTTCCCTGTTTACCTATGGATCTCCGACAAGGAGGTGCAGCTGGTTCGGGAGGCCTCAGGTTAGGTTCTTTCTGCCTATACTGTAAATACTGAATATATTAAATATAATACTAAATACTATAGAAATCTGATATATGACGTTCCTTGTACAGTAATAAATAAGTTCATAAATTGAGAATCTAAATAAATCAAGGCAAATCTTAGGCAGAATCTACGTGTTTTAAAAAAACAAGCACTCTAAAAGACCACGATTGTGTTATTCAAATATTACATTTTAAGCTTTTTGTTATTCTAATGTTCCAGCTCTGAGACCTTTTGAAGACACCCATCCTCTTGGCCAGTACAGTAGGGTTAAGGAGCTGAAGAAAAGGAAAGAGATGTACTGGTGAGTGCAGGTGGCCCATTACACAACTCTAGTGACCTGCATTCCACAGAGTTTGTTTGTATATTATGTTTTTTTATGTTTCTTGTTATGCACCAAATTCCTACTTGGCAATAAAAGTGATTCTGATTCTGATTCTGAGAGGACATGTGTTGCGTCCCAATAGCCATTTCTGCCCCTTATATTTATTAGGTATGGTTCAGAATCCTTATGATTTTGTCCTTTTCAGTTGGGACACATATGCGGAAGGGATCCCTCACAGCTTGAAGGTGGACAACCCTCTCAATCTGCCTGCTGAGGTCCGCTTCTCTTTCACCAAGACCACACAGTTTCTCTTCACCTCCTCTTCAGCGTGAGTTTCTCCACTGCTGTGGGCTGAGCTCAGCTTTCAAGCAATAAGTCCAATTCAACTTAACCCTGTTCATTTAAAACTGAAGTCTTACTGATTAACAAGATGTAAATCCTTTACCTGAAAAAAAATACTTTTAGACTGACTGAACTCAGTCTGAAGGGCTTAACTCTCAACAAAGGGAAGTGGGACAATTTGGATGACCTCAAACGGATCTTCTGGTGTAACAGAACACCCATATCAGGTACGGTCACTTGCCAGTGCTTTGGGAGTTTCGCTGAACTAATTCGGATATGAGGTCAGTTGTTTTGGGGTCATGCTAGTGCAGTACTCGCGTTTTAATACTCATGGCTTGATAAAATGTAAGATCCTAATGGTAGAACTCTATCATACTTTTAGACTATGTTGAAGAACATTGGAAGGAAGATGAATTTTTTGGCTACCAGTTCCTGAACGGTGTCAACCCCATGTTGATCCGACGTTGTTCAAAGCTTCCAGACAATTTCCCTGTCACCGAGGATATGGTCAGACCTTCCTTTTTCAATGGAAGCACAGACCTCAAGGATGAAATGCAAGTAGGTCAACACTTATGTTGTAATGTATTTCCACCCAGCAAACAGTCTTACCAGTCCGCGTGTTCCAAAATCAGTTCTTCAGGTCTCGAATGAAGACAAGCAAATGACTTGAATGCTTAGCTTGCATTTTTATTTTTATTTTATTGCAACTCGTGTTTCCAATTGTTCAAACAGAAAGGGAACATATTCCTGTGTGACTACAAACGTTTGGATGGTGTGCCTACAAATGTTATCAATGGGAAGAAACAGTACCTGATGGCTCCACTGGTCTTACTGCTCAAAACCCCTAATGGGAAACTGAAGCCTATCGCTATCCAGGTGAGCTTGAGCCAGAATGACAGTCAATAGGCATAGTATCTGACAGGCCAATATTCTTTGCAAACGAATGTGCTCCTAAATGGAAACTCGTTCTCGAGTTCTCATTTGCCTGTAACCACTTAATGTGTGATCATCTATTTTTGTCATAGCAAAGCTTCGTAGAGTAAGCTGTCATTAGCTTATCCAATATAATATGTCTATTTGTCCAGAGGTGTTGCATAGGATTGGGATGTTGAAAGTCATGGGTTTGTGACCCTGCTTATGCAGAGCGTTCGTATTGTATCATCTGAGGTGGTCACTTGCAAAACCGGCTAAGTCAGAGAAAGTTCATTTTAAGAAAAGGTGATTTTTGAGGCACAAGTTGTTTTTTAAAAAGATTTCATTTAATTTATACTGCCTGAAGATTTTCATCGTCATTTTTTTAAGTGGAATGTCACCTTGAAATGTCATTGTGTTTTCCAAGGGAAATGACTCAGTGTTTATGAATAAGCGACTTTAAAGGCTTTGCCAGTGGCCTCCGCGTCTCTTGAATCTGCTGCATGTTGCCCTCTGTGGTCTTTTAGCTAAAGCAGCAGCCCGGAGACGACAACCCCATCTTCCTGCCCACCGACTCAGAGTACGACTGGCTCTTGGCCAAGATCTTTGTGAGGAGCGCCGACTTCAGTGAGCACCAGCTCAACACTCATCTGCTGCGGACCCACTTGCTGTGTGAGGTGTTTGCCGTAGCACTGCTACGCAACGTGGCCAGTGCTCACCCTCTGTACAAGGTATGTAATACCCTGACAATACAATGGCACTGCTGGGACATACTGCTTCAACTCCCAAGGGAATGATATTGGAATAAATCAAGTGATCTTAGATCTCACACATTATGTAGACTTATTTAAAGGATTATTATATTCAGAAATTCTTAATTATATTGGATATATTTCATGGACAACTTGTCTGGGGCCATGAGAGGCTTTAAAGAATAATCCGCTTCAAATCATCTAACATTATAACAATCCGATTCATAGTGATATTTAATCTACCGTCTCCTTGTTAAAAGGCCTCGATAACCTCTTATCAACATAGAATTGTTTATTTCTGTCTTCTATTTAGCTCCTGATTCCTCATACCCGCTACACTCTCCAGATTAACCACCTGGCACGGCTTCTGCTAATATCCAAAAGTGGCGTTTTTACTCAGGTAAACTATGAGGCTGCCAATAGATAGGGGTTAACAATAGAGTGCCATGGCCAAGTATAAAGAAGGATTTTACTCTAGAATACCTGTGATGTACTCTAGTCAGTTAGTTTCATTGAACTACCTTCTAGTTTGCAGCCTCTGGTGGAGAAGGGATGTTTGAGATTATGAAGAGATCCGTGTCCTCGTTCACCTACACCTCCCTGTGCTTACCAGAGGACATCTCTGAGCGAGGCCTGGAGTCTGTCCCCAACTTCTACTACCGGGATGATGGACTCAAACTGTGGGAGATCATCCACAGGTACTTTTAACGGTGGAGGTTTACCTCTCGTTTCACTGGTCTACCATGGGTATTTTTATGGTTATCAATTATCTATAAGCAAAACCTAATGATAACTAAATAATATAGTAATACACAGGTATATGCAAGAATGTTTGTGTGATCTGGAATAATTGTTTTTAGAATTCAAGGGGACAGTATTAAAGACAGTATTGTCAAAAATAAATTGTGTTTGACTTTAATAATCTTGGTTAAAGATTAAGCTCTAATTAAGTGAACTGGAATGGTGCAATTTATGTCAACTGTCCAGCACTGCTTTGGCACAGGCCTTTTGTACACTTCTAGCTTGACAGACTGACAGTTTTCCCAATGTGTGGTATTGCACAGGTTTGTTCAAGGTTTGCTGGGCAGCTACTACAAGACCAATGCTGAGGTGGAGCAGGACACAGAACTCCAAAGCTGGGTGAAGGACATCTTTGAACGTGGCTTCCTAAGCCAAGCCCACACTGGTGAGCTATTCCAGTGGATTGGATGTATCATAGGCTCACATTTGCCGATGCCTTTGTATCCTGTTTCTGTCAATCAACTGCATTTTAACACCCCCCCCCCCCCCCTTCCACCACCACCACCTCCACCCCTCTCATCCAGGGATCCCTCAGCGCCTGAGTACTGTGTCAGAGCTGGTCAAGTTTGTTACTATGGTGATCTTTGCAGGCTCAGCCCAGCACTCTGCTGTCAACAGTGGACAGGTGGGTGTATTGATTTACCAGTCAGCTCCTGTCATACCAGGATTAGGCCTCATCACATTGAACAATGTGGTCCCCTATGTTCATCACTCGTCTTTTGGCTTCAAGAGACCCATAATGATCATGTTTACTTTTGATAGTATGATTATGGCGGTTGGATGCCAAACACCCCCATCACCCTGCAACTTCCGCCCCCCACCACTAAGGGGCGCTCCAGTGAGAGCACCATGCTGGAGACGTTGCCCGACGTCAACACCACGGCACAAGGTCTTTCCACTGTGTGGCTACTCAGCAAGCAGTCCACTGACTTTGTAAGTTGGATTTGAATCTAATATTAATCACAAAAGGACATTTCTTTAAAAATAAGTTATGTAGTTATAATTTATGGTTTAGTTAACTACTTGTGCTGGATTTATACTGAAGCCTTTATGGCATCAAATTTTGTTCTGGAATTCTCAAATATCGACTAGTGGTAAAACACAAGATAGAAAGACGACTACATGTTTGTCCATCAATCATAATTCAGGATCACGCAATCTTTTTGTATTACTGCATGGTTTTAATTTTAACAGGTTGCATTAGGCCAGTACCCGGATGACCATTTCAGTGAGGAGGTCCCAGTCAACATGATCAAGGCATTTCAAACAGAGCTTGAGGTCTTTAGTGCAGTAGTCAAGGCCAGAAACAAGAGCCTGGATGTAGCATACACTTACATGGACCCAACCCTGGTGGAGAACAGTGTCGCCATTTAGGTTACAAAGGTACTTGGAGTATTCAAATTGATCTCTGTTCAAGACATATTTATCCTTTACACATTCATTACTAGAATGCTATGTATTTCTTTTCACCTTTTTTGTCTGAAGTTTTTTAGTTCTATGTTTGTAGTGCCAAAGACATATTTTTACTTAGTCAGTCAAATAATCAGACAAGGAATTATGGAACTGTGTGCTTTAATTTGTCGCAGTGACACAAAGTAAGGGGGTCATTTATATACTTCATTATAACAGTTTTTTAATTAAAAAGATATGGTTAATTAAAAATGGTTGTTTGTTTTATTTTTATTTTTTTGAATTGACATTAATTATTAATGTAATCTATTATTCAAATGCTGTACCACTGCTATGCAATTGGCTAATGCACTGACAATTCAAACTTATAATATTATGTGTGAGTGAAGTTATATGTTATTTTCACTTATTATTTTCCCTTTGAAAATTTTATTTGAAAATATCAAATAATACAAAGTCAAGAGGCGGAAACCAGGGCAAGCTTTTTGTGGAGAACAGCGGGAACACTTAGAGACGGGTCTATTTTAGAGCATTGCTATTAGCAGCGAGGATCAAAATGCAACCCCCCATGGTAAATCCCCTTAACATTAAGTCTATTCCCTTTTTATCTATTGCAGTACTGTAATTGTAATTGCATGTTATCTTTATGGAACCCATTCAATACCGTTTATTTTGTACTGCTGGTCTATTATTGGAAGCCTGAACTGGAAGACGGACTGGAGTGACGGATGCCTTGCTTGCTTTGGCATCACTGCCAAATTGAAATGGTTCATTTTGACATTTCCTCTCTCAACTTAAGCACCTGGCTACTTGGGAATTATAGCTAAATCTGAGGCTTGAAACATTGTAATATTTTACAAGCCTTAATGCTTAGATGTATTGTAAATTGCACTCTTAATTGGCAGTTTAAGACCTGGCACTTGGAACAGGTCACTGTAAAATAGAATCCATTGCCTGGTTAAATAAGGTTGTTATATTATTATATTATATTATTTTTTGAGTTTGAAAGTATGAAACAAAGCAATGTTTTTGTGCCTTGTGCATTGTTGAAAAAGTCCTATTTACCAACTAGCCAGTGGTTTAACCCCCCTGTTATCTTCAATTTACTAACATCCTTTTTCCTTGGGGTCATTTTGACCTCGCTAATTTGAACCTTTAAAAGTTATATTTATGTCTCTTTGTGGACCACATACATTTATCTGCCTTTCAAAAAAATGTAACTCCGCCCAGCACCCCTAATACAATGTTAAAGTTGTCTCCTCCCCCATGTGGTTTGAACTACAGGAAGTTCTCACCATACTAAATGCATGTTATGTTAGGTTGGGTTGGGGTCCTAAAGCATATGGAAGTGTTTTGAAGATTACAAAATTATTTTTGATGGTCACCCAAAAATCAGTCACTTCCACCAGAACAAATCTGTCTAAATTCTTAATTTTTCATATGTTTTATACAGCTAAAACAGCCTGGGGTCAAATTGACCCCAAAGAACACTGATGCACACATGTGTACAGGACATTGAAAACATATAATCATGTAAATTTGATATTTAACCATAAAATCAGGAAATGTCAATCCCTTATTGCAGCATAGCTCGTTGTGTCCCAGTAAAGACTCTCCATTGTTAACTTTGTATGTGTCAACCATTTAGGAACAACCTTGGTGGCCCTTCCAAACGACACGGATCATAAACACAACTTTAAATGCATATCAGTCAATTTAATTTTTTATTTACATAGTTGACTGAATAATAAATCATAATTTTGGTGAAGCATCCATGCATACAGTACAACTCTTTTTTCCAAATGATCAGACCCTTCATTGTAAGACAATAAAAAAATGCATCAGTGTGCTATTTTTAAATACAAATCCTATACTGTAATGAACCACAACAAAAAAAGTACTGTAAACACAGTTTTGCATTTTCCAAGGTGTCAATTTGTATTCATCAATTTGTAACCAATTGAAACAAATGAAAGCCATACTGTACATTTTTCATATCAATTATAATTCAGGTGTGATTATACATAAGCGTACAGTATGAACCACACAGCATAATATGGGCCTAGGTATTATATAGAATATAGAATATGTACACACAACTACATTTACAATAATACACTTTGTGAAAGCATAAAAGGATTGTATACTGTCTGGGTTGTAAGTCTGTATAACAAACTGCACTTAATAGAACAAAGCACATAATAGAAATTGGACATCCATCTGTAAAAGTTTATAGCGTACTGAACTTTACCTGCCCGTGAGAGAAATTAACAGGCTTCCATGTCATACAACAAACTAGGGCAGTGGCAATACGTAATTAGGAGTCTCATACCAGCACAGAAACATATGTTTATTATAACAAGCTGACAAGGGTTGGGGGTTGAGGTTCAACAATCTTTCACAGTAAGGGCAGAATTGTGTTGGGCAGATAGATTTTCTCTGTATTTGTTGGTATTCTCCTAACTAATTCTTTTAGTTACGTTTTGTTTTTGGTGTGTTCTGTGTGTTCTAAAGGAAAAGCTTAACACCAGGGCTGGTGGCACATTCTACCTTGGCTTCCAATCTATCATCATTCGTTTAGTTAAAATGGGTAACATATTCAAACAATGGAATAGGTCCCCCTGCGTAGGTTCTTTGATGCTTAGCGAATAAAAAGCAATGGCTTATGACAAAAAGATCAAAGCGAGGAAATGAAGATTTCCTGTGTTGAAATACGAACAGAGTTTTTCTAGGAAAATACAATATGAATGAAGGCCTTGGACAACAATATGAATGAAGGCCTTGGACACTGTGTTTGGCAGGAGTCATTTCAAGGGTAACCAGGGACATGCAATAGCAGAGGATATGTGCGGTAGAGAAATAAGGGGAAATACTCTGGGGCTAGTCAATTACCCTAAAGTAACGTAGTTCAGTCCTTTCATCATCCACAAACAGACAGTGAGGAATGCACTGGTGGATTCGGACCCCCTGTAGTTGGCAGGGTGGCTGGAGGTGCAAGCTTGGGGCAGAGAGCAGGGGCGAGTGAGGATGTATCTGATCAGAGTCTGGTCTCCGTGCGCTGTGCCCTCCCCCATGACTCTCTTTTTGTGGACGCCCTCGTCGGATGGGTTGCGTGTATCAGTGTCTCCTCAGATTGTGCTCCTCTGTGCAGGTGCCTTTCCTCAGGGTGATGTCGTCCACCGCCATCTCCCCACTCCGGCCTCGCCCTCGCTCCCCCTTGAGGATCACCTGGGAAGCGCGACACATGTGTTGACGGGGGCGTAGCTCGTCAAAGGACATTCAAAGGTCTGCTACACTGGTCAGCATCAAGATATAGATCAGCAACGACACATTTTGTCTAAGTGTCCCCTGGCAACATTCTAATGTGTGAAGTCCTGAAAATCCTACAAGAAACCTGAATCTGACCTCCACATACTTAAATGACATTGAATGATTTATTACCTTTCCTCTCTAAAGCTTCTGTCAGCGATTTTTTAGTAGGGGTATAAAAAAGAAAATCTAACGTATCCATTGATTTTTTTTTCTTCAATATATGGCGACGGAAATTAGACAAGAAGTGATTAATGACTTCCCAGAGGGCAATGCAAGAAAGATTAAAATGACCAGGAAGTGGCTTTCTATTTACCCACCCACGCACAAGGGCTGCCCAGCTCATACTCACACTCTCCAGGCCTGTTCCCCACAGTGTGATCTGGGTGTGCCTCCAGCCGTTGCCCCCGGTCCTGCCCCACACCGCTGGGCTGTACTGCTTGCCCTTCTTCACAAACACCTGCAGCATGCCCACGTGGTGGCCTGCCAGCTTGTGGCGGAAGGACAGGCACAGGTTGCCATCGTTCCAGGGCGGGGTCAGAGGGAGGACCAGCCGCGCCCCGCGCCCGCTCCTCTTGTTGCCCACCTCAGGGATGGTCAGGTAGCGCCCGCCTGTGGGATCCACAAAACACTTTTTTTTAATATGGCATATATTTGTACTATAATATTTGAGGTGTGTCGTCTTGCCACAGTGGGAATAAAAGATTGTGCCATTATTTTGCTTAGATGGCTAGCGCAATAAAGATACGAGAGTGACATAAAAAGACAACCCGAGGGTGTTGGTGCTATTTTAGTTCAACTCATCCCATCTTTCTGTCCTGCATTTCATCTCGTAATAAAACGATGTCGCTCCCCGCAGCCGTGACGCCACAGCACAGCGGCATGGGGTGTACACATGCCAGCTGAATAGGTTTCTCAGTGCTGTCATCAGTCTGCCTGCCCATACAGTCCTCAGGAGCCCAGTCCTCAGGAGCTCAGCTGCTTCCCAACTGTCCCAACCTTCATTTCGTTCCTCCCCTGTGCCCCGAGCTAAACGGTGTCTCGTCCTCATTTATACAGTGAGAGCACAGCCACAGGTGTCATAGATGGATGACTTAATCCGCCTCTCATTTGCATCCCTTTGTAGAGCTAAGCTCTCGTCTTAAAATGGATGACAGACGGACTAAGCTGAACTAATATCCGTCTTGACCCGTGATTGAGTGGAACAAAAGCAGAATAATTAATGGGACCGTTTATAGATGTGTGAGTGTGCGTGGGAGTGTACATGAAACGTGTGGACGTTTTATGTTGAAGAATTGTCTTTTGTAACTTAATCAAAAATGTTTAACATCGTGACGATTTATTTCGACATTGTTTGGAGCGCCGAAATAAACAGTGATAGCAGTAAGCAAACCAAACAAAACTATAGAACAAGAACAGTCTTCAAGCTGAATGAGAAATCCACGTCTCCATGATGAAAACGTCCCGCCACTCAAATTGGGTATCAATGGTTACCTGAAGGGTCAGGAGTTGTCTCCCAGTGCAGGTCCCCGTCTTTGTCTCGGATCCATCCGCACAGACCGTTGTCAAAGGAGCAGCTCAGATAGCCGGCCTCTGGACGTATAAAAATAAACAAAACAATACATTTCTGAACCTTTCATTTTCTGAAAAGGTGGAATTAGCTCACCTTCCCTCTGCACTTCATCAGTAATCTATACAACACTGGAGAACATGAAAAAGGATTAGATTATTGTAGCCATTCTTATAGGACCTATTGATTCATCAGAGGGACAACCGGGAGGGCAGAGATACATGGCGAAGGGACAAACTATTCCTAGATAAATAGCCTAACGACTGTCAGTATGTCTCCCTCCGTATATTTGAATGAAAGACTAAGAAGGATAAAAAAGAAGAAATGGACGAATGTTTATGGCACGCAAAAGCAAACACCACCTTCTTTTCCTATTGCAAATGCACAACAACACCGGTAAAGTACATTATGGCCATGATGTATTAGACACAGTCACTTAACATCACCCTTTCTATTGAAATGCTGGTGCTTCAGTACTAACATTGAGGAGATATTAGTGAAAACAACCACCCAGATTAATCCATGCTTCGCTGTACAAATTCAGTCAGAGATGAAGCTCCCATCCATCATATTGTCCCTGAAATAGGTTTCTGAATAGTACTTCACATTTAATTTTCAAAGCCAACGAATGCTGCCTCGCCTGCCAAACTGCAAATTCAACAATGTGTTATGCGCCAAAACGAGCCAAAATCATTAGGCAATTTTAGATCCTGCACAACTAACATCAACTAATAGAAAATAGCAGACATTGTTGATCAAAAACAAAATCGAAATTGTTGATAAAAATGGCATGCTCCCTACACACAACAGTTAGTGCTTTTACCTAAACCTTCTACACCAATATATCAACATATTAGATTGCATGGCAGTTATCCAGTTCCCGAACAGTTAATCAATCATAAACCGCATAAAAAATAGAAAAGGTCTGGAAATACATTCTGGCAATTATTTAAATAAGACGGCCAGATGTCACCTGTCACTTTTCAGGGACAGCCTGTGAAAACACACCTGGCCGCAATCACATCTTTCCTCAGCTGGCATGCAGCGCTACACAAATTGACTGTCAGTGTAATCTGGGTTGGAGCTGATGCAACTCGTCTATCATCGTTCTAAGCTCCGGCTTATATGGGGACTGGTGCATATGATCTGACAGACAGAAGCGTGTTTACCTGGGTCATCCTCTGCTTCATCTGCTGTGTTGCCCAGCTCAATGTCAAAGTCAATCCCCAGGATGGTGTTCTGGTCCTGGCTGCGAGGAACTGGAGAGAAGAGGTCAAAAGAGGCAGATGGGGTCAAATAATACTGAGCAACTCAATTGGCCGATGCCTGTCTTGTGTGTTTCCATAAATTGTCTTTTTTTCCTCACAGTTTGTCATGTGTAAATAGTTCAGATCTACCTACATACATTCAGTCTTTCAATTGTTTCTAAGACTGACAACCCACAAATGTTACATTTCACTCATATGATATGAAGAAAAGGTTCTCCTGTACATAGAAAGTTCACGGTGAACACGTCGGAACATCAGCTGTCCCTGATGCAACGGCTGTGCAAATGCTCTGCAGGCCAACATACACACAAACACAGCTCTGCAACTGAAATAGCCCTGCTCCAATGCAGACAGGCTGGCTTCACACTGCCCAAAATACTGTGATCTGAGCCTTGTGGCCCAAGGTTAAGGGACAAACAAAAAGTAGGAAATAACGGGTTGCTCCTGTGTTTTTTACTTGTGTAAAAAAAAGAAAACGTTATATTTACTGTAGCTGTAACCCTTTCAACAGCATCTTGTCTACAGAATTAGGTCACTTTTACTGAAATGAATACGCATAACATAACTCTCACTATCAGGAAGGATATTTCTTTCTTTCTTCTTGAGAAAAAACAGTTGAATTTTGAGAGGGATGCGATCAATTAAAAATATTCTCAACATCTAGACTGGAGCTACGTATGTTAGCTTCCATTACACAAACAAACACACACATTTGTAATCTAAACTGTCCTCAACATGAGCCCTTCCAGTCAGTTGAATCTCTCCCTGTGCCAGGTCATACCATTAGGCTGACAGTCAAGTAGCTTGTCAGCCTAAAGGAATCTGGAAGTGGATTCTCCTCACAGAGCTTTCCTGGTAGAACACCAAGCTCTCCAGAAATTCCAGGCATCCCGTAAGTGGCAAAGTAAGTGTATGTGTGTCAGAGAGAGGAAGAGAGGGAGAGCAATCTGGGTTGAGTGTGTGTATCTACCCAGCAGTCTTTGTACAGTACATATCAGGCTGGCATTGGCCGACAAGGTGACATTAAAAGGCTTAACGAGAAATAACTGTGCTTATATAGCTTATCTCAACTGGAATGAAAGTCACCTCTGTCTGAATGGAAGCTGTCACATCAATCATTGCATTAAGACAGTGCTAACCAGAGCATCATTGGTAAGGTTCTATGAGAGCTCTATTTTGTGGCATCGATGTTGCCGTTTCTGGTGTTATATTTTGCCACTTTGGCACAGAATAATTTTTTTTTTTAAATTTACCAATCAAGATTGCTTAGTCAACAACTTTTGTCACAAAACTGTCCTGCACATTTCCATTCAGCTATTTGCAATTCTTGTTGCTATATTGAATCCTGACCTTGTCATATTCATTCCTGGTAAATATTTAGAATGCCAATAAGTGTCTGAGGTCAGTGATTTTTCCCCTTCTTTGTCTGCCTGTCAAACAGACGTTTTATTTCTAAACAACAGTGACTTCACAAAACCGGCTGAGTTTTGATTAGTTCAGAACAAAGTGATACAAGTGATATCATGGACAGTATTCCCACAAACGCCCTTCTGTCTGCTCTTTCATTTCATGTAATCATAATGCCAGATGAGAAAACCTAAAAATAGTAAGATGGAAAAAGCCTGTTGATACTAAAAGAAAATGAAGATCAAAGTCAAATACAAAATCTGTACTGCCAATTGAATTACAAGCACCTTTCCTTGTGCTTGAAGGATTTTAATATAGGGAACCTGTGGACATAATTTTTATTCGATATACTGTAATTATACTGAAACTCAGGGGCATCTCATATCCCTCTCATCCTTTTCATCTTGAGAAGACTCTAATCTCAGGAAACTGCTCTGCCTCGGTGAAATGAGAACTCTCCACTAATAGATTGATGTCTTACTCAAGTAATGTAGACTGGCGTTAATAGAATCTTCTCCCCTTTTTCTTTTGTAATTATTTGCCGCCATCTGGGAAGGTGAGTTGGAACCACAATACTGCATCTTTCTTTCACTCTGTCAAAAGGCTTGTTGTAACTTTTTAATCACCACCTGAATATGTAAGATTCCAAGTATAAGTGGTCTACATGAGACTCAACATGAGTTAATGTTCATATAGTGGTTATTAATAATTATATTACAAATATAACAAGGTAGGTTAAAGACTAATGTTGCAAGATTTATTCCTATTTAATAAAATTGTTACACCGCTACCGCTTGCAATTTGACTCTAATCAGTCAATATTTACAATTACAGAGTAACGGTTTATTCATATATCTTATCAAAAAAAGGTTTATAGTGTATCGTGTATCATGCTCGAGTTGCCCTGACGACATTGCTGCAGATGATTAAATAAATCGATTACGTTTGGTCATACTAGGAAACAAGATTACATTAGATGTAATTAGATACGATTAGATTAGATATACTGTATTGTCCTGAAGGAAATAAACAAATAACATAGTGCGTACATGCTTGCATACACAAAATACATGTAGTACATGCACTGACTGCCATCAACCGACAACTTGCACATTGCTCTTTATACAACACACCTGTAATTTCATCATAACGCTGTAATCGTGTAATAATACGTGCGCTAAGAATAAAGTTGTTTTACATAAAGACATGTTTTAACATTTGACTGATTAGATATGCAAATGTAGCTACACTTGGAAAGAGCCTGTCAGGCAGCTTATTGTTACTGACATAAATGATTCAGACAGCCAAGTTTTTTTATTAAATTCTGAGTAACTACATTCCAGTGGCTTTCTTTGGATCCACACCGACGGCAAGATAGCAACCCTACAGCAAAAGGTGTGAGGGGGAAAAAATGAAGTATTTCTTACTGTGAACGTCTCCTCGCTGCTTGGTGACCTCTTTCTGGATGCTGTTATCCACTGGGGTGACAGGGACCTCCGGCCGGAGTGGAGGCTGGGTGATTACGGGCACCCTACGGGTGGGGGATGGTGCTGGAGTGAGGCGGACTCGGGGTGGTGGGACGTAGGGTTTTCGTGTGGGTACCTGGGGTCGACGAGTGGGGACGAAAGGTTTTCGAGTAGGTACGACCGGTTTCCGAGGTGCTGGGGTGAGCCTTCTTGATGGGGGAAGGGGGACAGAGGTGGTTGTGGTCGTAGTGGTGGTTGTTCTGGGGGTGGTGGAGGCAACTCTCTTGGCGGTCACCGGGGGTCTGTTGGTGGTCCTCTTGCGGTCGGAGTCGGGGATACGGTTGTGGTGGGTCGGAGGAAGCAGACCTGGTCTCGGGGGGTCGATGCTGACCTTAGGAATGGCTGAAGGGACGAAAAAATAATATAGATTGAGCACTGAAATTTGATAGCTTGGAAGTCAACAAGGCAAATAAATTCAGTGGCCAACTGACCCTTTGGGGGAAAGGAGTCTGTCTTTCACCCAAAAAGGCTTCATCTAAAAAATAAACATCCTAAACAACAATCAAGGGCCCATATTTGGACCTCATTTGTAAAGTGAACACGGAGCAAGTTAACATTAATTTCCACTCTGGTGAATTGAGCGTTGTCCTCTGATATGGCAATGTTCGTTGTTCCCAGTCCTAATAAGTAGAAAGGATTCTCTGTGAGTGCTTGACCCACAGGATCTCTGCCTAAAGGCTAAAGCACACCGGCATCAAAACAGATGCTCCAATTGTTTTCTATGTACTACCCCCACACTGGCAGCGGTAGGCACGCGTCGGCACTCCGCCCCCTACACTACGCCCTATTTCCAGCGTTGCCGCGCTTGAAGACGAGTTAAACAAAAATACACCACTTGATGAGTAAAGTAGTATCTACCTTTAGCTGTATAATATATATATATACAAAAATACGCAAAAAAAACAAATAAAATCCATGAAAAACAAAATAATATGAGCTCCACTGTGATTAGAATGCCTGCTAGGAGCCACAGCAACCAAATAAATTTTTTATTTTAGACATTTATTAGTATCGTATGATCAATTATAGTATGGAAAAAGTTGACATGGCACAACTTCTCAACAGACACATAATGTATGCCTAACCACAACATGTAGCCTCCCTAGAAAAACACAGTGGTCTTCCAGTTGAAGCGCTGCAGCGCGACTCTTCCTAAGTGTGTTGGAGGCGTCACTTGACGCTGCGGCGGCGGCGTGCTTTAGCCTCAAGGCTTGCCCTCCAGATTACCCACACACTGCCTGATGTCATCAAAGTGAGCCTTCCCCTATTGTTCTTCCCCGCATTCCTCCGGCTGAGAGGAGAATAGGCTGCTGAGTTATCTAGGACTATATATGGAATAAGAAGTGAGGAAAATGAGTGGTAGGAACTCCGTTGGCGCGTTCTCTGGTTTCAATGGGTTTTTGATATTTGAGACACTATTGGGATACGAAAACTCAATTCACAAGGCACATCTTTTTTTAAACTATATGAACAAGCAAAGAGGGTCTTAAATACCACTGTGAATATTCTGCAAGAGCTTTAGACAATCGAGGAGTCTGTGTTTCCTTAGTAAGCTACAGAATAAACAGAGAAAACTGTTATTGTTTGTTTTGCATTGTGATAAACAGAAATGGGTCAAAACATTAAGTCGGACTAGTTAAGTAGAGGAATAGGACCCTCACTCTGAGGACAACGTACAAAAAAAACCTTCTCCTCTCAATGAATATAGTAAAAACAGCCTGAGGTCACAATAGAGGGAGGTGTTTTAAGGTTGCAGACCGTAAGGAGGAGCGGAGGTAATCTAGGGACTGAGTGACAGCCATTGCAGAGTAAAGATTTTTTGGCCCCACTTTAAAGATGCAACATGTGTTCTCACAGCCTCGACCCCCCCCCCACCTTTCAAAAAAGAAAGACATCGAAAACAAAAAGAGGAGGCCCCCGTCTATTTGGAAAAGTGAAAGTTGGGGCCGGGGGTTTTCTCTTGAGGCTTACGTTTGCAGTCATGGCCCATCCCCCGGTAGCCGTCTTTACACTTGCACTTGTAGGAGCCGGGCGTGTTGTAGCAGGTGGCAAAACTGCTGCAGTGGCTCTGGCCTAAAGAGCACTCGTCAACATCTACAACATACAGACAAAACACATATCAGTGACAGACACAGCGGCGTCTCATGGTTTCTAAGGGCTGTTTGCAAATGTGTTTTTGGGATTGTGTGCATGCATTTGCAAGTGTTTTTGTGAGGAATTGCACCATTAAATTCCCATGGATCTTAAAAAGTCTATAGCCAGAGACTGAATAGCCCTCCCACTTTCTCCAGAGAGAGCAATTACTCTCTGTCAGCATCTCTCTTAGTGAAGGTGCTGTTTATCGAGTAAGAAATGTATGCATGGTTTATTATAGCTGTCTCTAAACATGTTCCCTCAGAAAATGGGCCTACATTTAAACTTGTGGGGGGGGGGGGGGGGGGGGGGGGGGGGGGGGGGGGGGGGGGGGGGGGGGGGGGGGGGGGGGGGGGGGGGGGG
>JAVQIZ010229115.1:0-19790 GCA_036023535.2 Galaxias brevipinnis | reverse complement strand
TTCAGACTCTGATAATTAATAAAATATTTTTCTAATAATAATAATACTTTCTGTGCGGCCCGGTACCAAATGACCCACGGACCGGTACCGGTCCGCGGACCGGTGGTTGGGGACCACTGTAGTAGATAGTATGTAAGTAGGCGATTCCGAACACAGCCAATCCCTTCCACGACTACTGATGACGTATGAGGATCATCAAGGGTTATCCCAATTCGTAGGGCAAGATTTCAGCCCTAAGCCCTTGTGACTCAGTTTCGAGGGGCAAGTCGAAAAGCAAAACGAAGGGTTAGGGCCAAGGGGTGTCAAATAGGCAATTGGGATTGGGACTATATGTGTTTTGGCGAGAGAGAAGTTAACAGGCTAACTCAGTAAGCTAGCCAAAAGTGTTTGCTTTCTTCACTGAGATAGAGAGGCAACAGTGCAAAAAAGAACGAGATGAAGAGAGAGGAAGAATAGAAATTAGAGCTGCTGTTGCTGCTGACATGTTTCTAAATTATACAATCTCCATAGAGATGTAATTGAAAAGGTTTTTATAATAGCCTAAAAAATATATTTTGGAGAGACTGGAGGGGAAATAGCCTTGAGAATGAGACAGACAAGAGTGAGAAGAGTAGAGACTAGAGGAGAAGATAGCGAGAGAAAGGGAAATAAATCTCTAATCTAGTCGAGGCACCGTGATCAAACTACTAGAGTAATGAGTATTATATGTGATATAGGCTATAGAAGTTATCTCAAATGAATACTTTTTAGTTTTGCCAATCATTGTATAGTAAGTAGTAAGGTAAAGGTGTGTCACTGGTGGAATTTAACTTCAGGATTCCTGCATATACCCTGTATAATCTTACCCCCATTTCGTTTAGAAAAGTACAAAAAGAATGGCCTTCTCGGCTGCCATAGTTGCAATGCCTGCGTAGCACATCAGGATGTCGCGCCACCATTTCCATTTAAACAAACGTTTTGTCGGGGCTGAACACAACCCTGGTGAGTAATCTAATTGTGTTTTACTCTGATTTACAGTTAATTATGGCATTTTAAACATACATTTATTTTGTGTGGGGGAGCATACGTATGTGTTGGGTGCAGATGGGGTCATGTAAATTAGTGAACATTCATTTGGGGTCACATCAGATAAATGTATTGGAACCTCTGCAATAAACCAAGAAGTAGCAAACATTAGTATGGCAGTAAATACTAAGGCATGTTTCAAACATAAAATATTTTAAAACTCTGAATACATTAGGGAATCCACCTTCAGCCCATAATCTACTCTTTTGGTTCGCTTTCTGAAGTTGGTTCGGAACACGTTATCACTTAAAGTGAACCAAACTGTAGTTCACTTGGAAGCGGACTGACACCTCGTTTTCAAGCTCACCCCACAGTGTGTTTATTTGGACCGAATGTGCTTTCACAGGCTAAATAGGACCGACCTTGCTTAGCTTCATTATTGGCTATAGTCACTTTGGAGATTTCAAAAAAACATGGGGAATCTAAATATACCTGTAGAATTTTCTTTTCAGTAATATGAAATGCTCAGTTCAAAGAACATTTTATCCAATTACATGCTTGTTCAATAAAACCAGACAGTATAATACATCAGATGCTGTTTATTTAGCGATTTCAATCCACTTCATTTTGATAAAATAGTGTTGAGTAACATAGAAGTGAAATTGTAATACAAAGTATGTGTATGTCAATCCTTGGTAAATATTTATTGTTCTGACCATCCCCTAAATTACAGTTAGCATTGTGTACATCGATAGCTGGATTTATAATATGTTGGACTTTCAGTTTCAGTTTATTACAGTGAATTAGTGCCATAGCGCACTTAATACCCAACTTCGATAGGAGCTGCAGTTTTTCTGGAAGTCTTTAATCATCAGAAAAACATAATTTTCAGTGATTCCTTTACACAGTACACATTGTCTGTCTTAAATGGGTAGGTCATATCAAACTAATGTAAAAGAGCAATTGAAAAATAGTTCATCTGTATGATATATACTGTGGACATGACAGATTTTTTATGTAGGCCTATTCATATTTTTAAATGCGGTTGATTTTGAATTTAAGTTTAGTTTTAAGTTTAAGATAGACCAGCCTTTTGTCCACACAATATTTAAAAAATAATGAATTTTTTACCTTTATTTACTGACAATCATTATGTATAATGATTCCATTTGTAAGGCTGTGTTGTTAGTGACTTGAAATGTAAACATCAAGAGCAGGCAGCTGAACGACGTTTCCACTCCTTGGAAAAGTTCTTGATTCAACCATGTGGCTGTGTCCAAATATATGTTCTGGTCTATGGTTCTTATAGGAAGGAGGAAATTGCCCTGTAAAGATTGGCAGAATATTTCACACCATATAAGATTACATGGTTTTAAAATGCACAGTTTCAGTGAAATCCACCATCATGATGAATCCCCTGAAACGCATGATTGGTTTTAAATGTAAGTTTAAAAAAAATTTGTAGAATGAGTCTTACCCAAAGAGAGAACCAGTAAGTTCATCCACAAGACCACCTGGAAAAAGACAAGACAAAAGAAAGCTTTAATGGTGTTGAACTATCATAAACATTTCCTGCAATATCGGAATTAATAAAATTATATACGTATAACATTAAAAGAACTTTACCTGGTGTGCAAATTGTGTCGCACAGTACTGGACAAAGGTAGCAGTATGAGCATCCCTTTGGAGTCAGAAGAAGATAGGATTATACACATGACAAACAAGACAAGACAGTTGTCTTTATCATAAATATAAATAATGGTTGGTCTCAAGCTACTTACATCACAGTGTGGACAATGTGCTGACGCATCACCCTCTTCACAGGGGCACCCGTCACAGCTCTTACAATGCTAATGAGAGAGTAATAGAAGAGGGGTAAACTGATGTATGAGCTCTATGGTCATAAGTAGTTGATGATAAAGGTGAAAGGGAACAATAACACTCTAATCTGTGCATGGCGTGACAAAACAAACTGTTGGGTAAAAGATATTTCATGTATTGGTGTACTTAGACATTTCCAAAGTTTGTCTCCTATGGAAATAATAAGGTTGTATGTTGGATTTCTTTTTCAAAGATAGGGACGGGGACCTCCAAGTTTTCTATGCGAGTATAAAGATTTTAACGACTTTCTACGGTGATTAAAATGCACAACCACATTCGAAATATTTAGTGTGTCTCTTCAAGCCTCATCAGTCCGAAACATGATCAATCAGATGTTGTATAAGCAAATGTTGCAATTAATATAGAGCTTTTGAAGCTTTCAAACCTAACATGATTAAAGAAATAGCCTATGTTTTAACCTGACATGGATTACAGCCTGAGTAGTCTGTCTAATGAGAGGACTTCATCTTTTCAACGCAAGCATGGAATGGGATTTAATTTCAAGTTCAAATTTGAATCCTTTTACAGAAAGAAATAGAAACTATGAACAAAAAAATGGGTGGATTAAGCAATAGGAAAGGTAGTTTTACCCCACATGAATTAAGCAGTAGGAAAGGTAGATTTACCCCACATATGGATTAAGCAATAGGAAAGGTAGTTTTACCCCACACATGGATTAAGCAAAAGAAAAGGTAGTTTTACCCCACAGACGGATTAAGCAAAAGGAAAGGCCATTTTACCCCACAGACGGTGCAGACACCACACAGAGAGTCTGAGTGGAACTGTGGGAGTACATCGACAACCTCGTCTTCGCTCACATCTTCCACAATTTCTGCTGAATCATCATCGTCCTGCTCATCTATAAAAAAGAGTCAATAGAGTTAAATTAATTTGTGTGCACCCCATACAGACTTAAATTCCACCTTCATGTCAACCATCCTTTAGTGAGCTTACATTACTTTGTCATCGGCTAGTGTTATACTAACATATATGGTTACATGCTAGTCACATGTAGTATTGCTGTGCAAGCAATTAGCTAGTAATAAGCAAGTATTAAACATAATACTGGTCTTGTCTTTAGCAAAAACATCCAAGTTGCATTAGAAATTACTTTAAGGACAAATGTAAATGTCTATTACATTTGTTTAACTGGCATTAATTGATAGCAATTTAGCTGGAGTTGCTCAGTGTCATCTACTGTTAAGCAACTGTCAAGAAGGATTATGTGCAGCATGCACCGTGCAAGGAAATGTCTGATATCTTAAAGAACATTATGGTCCCGCTTAGAGTTTATCAAATAAACCCAGCAAGTTAAGATTAAGGAGTTTACCTTTATATTAATCATTTCTAAGTGATCAAATAAAATTATATTCTGTGGAATTGATAAACCAATTATAAACAGGTATGTGATTGTTAAGATTGAACTCTCTTGTTGCTCTTGCTGATCCAAGACCTTCTACAGGGTCTGCAACTACGTCTACTGGCGACGTCTGGTTACTCTTTAAAAAGGACTTAGCATACCAATGAGGCTTCTAATACTGATTTAAATAAATTATTCTATATGTTTCGGGAAATTATCAACAATATTTGTGAATGGCATGTCTTAGTTTAAGAGTAACAGTACTTAGTATAATTATTATTGTTTAGAAATTGCAACAGGTTTCTGTGTATTTAAATATGTTTTGTTGGTACCATTGCATTACACTTTCCACAGAAGGTTTGAATAGCTGAGATATACTAGTTATACAGATATAGCCATCTATTTAAAGTCACTTCAAGTGTAACAACATTCCTGTGATAATGTCAGTTTGTAGCAAGTTTTTAGAAAAGCATGTATTGGAGTAAATCCTATTCAACACATTACTGGGTGGTGACCACTGGATATATATTTCTTGTCAAAAACGTCCGATACCGTATCAGATTACCTGTGGTATAGTAATATGTTAGGTTAGTACCACATTACAGAAACATATTGCTGGTAGGCTGCCTGTCATGAACACTCTTTAGGAAATATTATGCAATCTTAAAAAGGTTTTACCTTCAGACTCTTCCTCTACCTCTCCAGCTTCATCGGCAACATCCACCTCTTCCTCCTCAGCTTCTCCTTCTTCCTTAGCTGCCTCTTCTTGGTCAGTTTCTTCCTCAGATGCCTCCTCTACCTCCTCCTCCACTGCGTCTTCCTCCTCTACCTCCTCTGCTGCTTCTTCCTCCTCTGCCTCCTCTACCCCCTCTGCTGCCTCCTCTTCATCCCCATCTTCTTCTCCAGCCTCTTCTTCCTCAGCAGCGTCCTCATCCTCATCTGCAACCTCTTCAGCAGCAGCGTCTTCTTCTTCAGCTGCCTCCACTTCCTCAGCAGTTTCCTCCTCCTCCTCCTCCTCCTCCTCAGCAGCCTCTTCCTCCTCATCAGCAGCTTCATCCTCTTCTTCAGTGGATTCCTCTTCTTCAGTTGCGCCTTCCTCCTCATCCTCCTCCTCCTCTACTGCTTCAACCTCCTCAGCAGCCGCCTCTTCTTCCTCAGCCTCTTCGTCTTCTGCTTCCTCTAAGGCTTCATCTTCGGCATCTCCTTCAACGTCTTCTTCACCTGCATCATCTGCCACAACCTCGTCCAGTTGGGCCTCCTCTGTGTCGTCACTACGGAGTCCTTCTCCCTCCACTTCAGCCACTTCCTGAGCAACGGCCAGCCCAGCCAGAGGGGCCTGGAACGGGGTCAGGAGCACCAGCAGGAGCCCCAACAGCCAGCCTTTCAACAGTGCCATCTCAGAGGATTTAAAATGTACGCACAAACGACAGTAAAATGTGTAACTTAAGACAGATTGGTCTCCACAAATTAAACACTTTGTTGTGTTTGAAGACACTTAATCCAATGAGCGATCTCTTTTATCCCTTGTTTTTAAAACAGTCCTTGATATGGTGCAAGTTGGGGCCCCAGGTCCTGTGGTTTGGCTATTGAACATAGAAGAGAAAGAAATAGGAGAGACAAGTGTGGCAGACAGGCAGAGAAGTGAGCCAGCGCTGTGTTCAGCACACAGAGGACACAGTGAAACAGAGCGGTGTGTGTGTGTGTGTGTGTGTGT
This sequence comes from Galaxias brevipinnis, assembly GCA_036023535.2. Classification (NCBI taxonomy): domain Eukaryota; kingdom Metazoa; phylum Chordata; class Actinopteri; order Galaxiiformes; family Galaxiidae; genus Galaxias; species Galaxias brevipinnis. The sequence continues at coordinate 13,830 of JAVQIZ010229115.1, read as the reverse complement.
ATCAGTGTGTGTTTCAGTTGGTGTGTGAGGCTGACTGACAGGGCCACATGTCTGGTGAGAATGCTTCTGATGCTCTTAACCCTGTGGATTGGAGGGAGGCGTGAACACAGAAGAGGGTCTATTAGAGACGGAGAGAGAAATAGAGGGGGAGGGGGCTGTGAGGGTCTGTTGGAGGGGCTAATCCAGACTATGAGGGAGTGGACAGTAAAAGAAAGGAGAGGTCAATATGAAAAAGAAGGAAGTGATGGGATAAAAGAGCAGTATCTGCTCAAATGTAGTCTGGGAAACACCAAGCCAGAAAGACCGCAACTGTGCCTCTGTGTGTTCAAGGCAGAACAGCTGACTACCATCTTTTACATTTGAAGAAGACTTTCTTGTAAGAGAGAGGAGGAACGTGTCAAAAATGATGAGCATAGCAGGTGGAAATAGAGAGAAAGGGAGAAGAGATGGAGGCATTCCTGACATGTGCAATGTGGGCCAAAGTATGTTGACAGCTGACATTTGGGCAGAAACAGCTTGAAGAGGTGTACGGTATCTCTTGGATTATGTATCGGCTAGAAAGGAGAAAGGCGCTGAAGATGGAAAGCGACGATACAGTCCAGCCTTTAAAAGCCCATAATTGTGAATGCTGGTGTAAAGCCATTTATAAAAAACAATCTAGGAGTGGAAAGGGGTGCAGCAAAATGGGTTCGTGTTCAGAGGTGACTGTGAGGGTACACACACTAGCCCGCTACCCCTCTCTCACGTGTGCTGGCCCATGTAGCACTTGTGTTGGGAGGGAAGGGGGAGTTGAACACTTCACAGTAGAAGTCACTGGTGGGCCGACCATCTATAAAAAGGGCCTTGTCAGCCCCTTGTAATATGTGACCTTCAGTAGGGCTCTGGGAGCATGGAAACCTCGCTCTCTTTAACCATACCTCGCTCTATCCCCTGACTCGACCCTTTCTCTAACTCACCTCCCTCCCCTTATCTCTGGGCTGTGCACCCCCTGCTGCCAGTAACCCTATTTAAAAAGGTTTGACTGGTAATGGTAGCAACTAGCTGCAAAAGCCTACTTTAGCATTGTAAATGAACTCATCTATGGAACTGAACCACATTTCTGGGAGTATTAATGAATAATTAATACAGTTCCTACTTTTAGTTTATGGCAGTATTTTCCGTTTTAAATGTCCTCTAATACAATTGCTACCAGTTTTTCTGAATGCTCTACCACTCTCTTTTATTGATTTCTTAACTTAAATCAGTTTGAACATGATAAAAATATTTTATGCATAACTTACTGTAGTTACTTTTTCAGTGGGAAATGCATTTAGAAGAATATTGCTCAATACAGTAATATTGATTAAAACCCTACATAATCGTCTTCATCAGCAAGCAACCTGCATTGCGTGTAAGGAAGCATTTAACTTCATATATGCTAAGCATCAGCAGTTACACAACACACATGTTCTGCACATGTACACTACTGGGCTCTATGTGAGTACTTGAGTGAAACAGAGAGAGGGGAAGGTAACTGGATGCTGATGAAACACGACTAAGTTACATGTTCTATGTCTGGCTGGGACATGTCCTCCCACGTGTCCCCATTTCAGCTAAGCTGTCAGAACCCAATACATCTATTCTTTTAATAGACGCAATGTGACAAATGTGTCAATATTAGCAATAATCAGAGACAAACATGCAATACAAAGTTCTTTGGTTGTTGCAAAAGTTTGCGGAGCCAGCAGCAATTTATTTTTAATTAACATAACACATAGAACGGTCTTTAAATATCAAAGGTTACACATGTTAAAATACTCCTCACCCATATAAAAAAATAGTGATAACGCATAATGGTAAAAACATACTTTAGCGGAATGTACAAGGTACTTTGGTGGTGCAAAGTAGCTGAAGAAACAAAGCGTCTCATTCTTATTTTATTCCCTGTGACCTGGAGCAAATCCTGGTGTAAACAAAGCCAGGGTCAGGTGGTGGAGGAAGGGAAGGCCTCTAGAGAGAACACACACAGAAAGAGAGGGCATCAATTTGGTATGCCTTGGCCAGACACTGGACATTGTGTAATCAGGCTGAGCCTTCCACTATTGCCCTGTCTACAGAACATCATCCACATCTTTGGACCTTACCGCGGACTGTCGGTGGAGGGCGAGGTGGTTTGGCCTGGGTGCCATGTGACAATGAATCCACGATCCAACTCAGAGCGTTGGAGGAGTATTCCATCTAGGAACACATGAAGTCTAATCAACACAGCAAGACCCATGGACGTTTAAAGACCCCTACATAGATATGAAAGCAGCTATACCTCAGTTTCCAACGCCCTGAGTCGACGATCAAGGTCTCTGGTTACAGCCAGCTGCTTCAGCACACTGTCAACTCTGCCCCCAGGAAAAATAAAGTCACTTTACCCACCATAGCAATACATTTTACCGGTGTAATATAAGACAGTGATGGTTCGCATAATTCCAGCAAATATAATGGATGAGCTATTAAGCCCAGCATAAATGTCAACATGTCCTGTTATGTATGTGGGGACAAACAGACCGAAGACAATCAGAAACTAGAAGGCTAATGGGACACTGGGACTGACATTAAGACCGAGAGCTCACAACCAGTTGTTCTCATTGATTACAAAAATAGGTATGTGGACAACGTGAGAAACAAACTGGACATTTGCCTGTGAATTCCCCTACTACCCAGCAGGAGCAAGGTTTGAATGGAGCTATTGTTATACTTTTTGTCACAGACATATCGGAGGGAAATAAAATACACTGTTGAACTTACTTGACCGACATCCGTTTGAGCCTCTCAGAATCACTGGCTCTCTGGATCTTGCTCTGGGCGGTCAGGAAGTTCTCTTTCTGGATTGATTCCCATGTCATCAGCCGGTTGGCCACTCTACCTCTCAACTCCAACACTGACGAGTCACAAAAGATGTTAGTTAGTCAGCCAAAAGAGCCACTTTGAGGACTTTGGAAACAGTATGAAAGTGAGAGGATGAGAAGGCATGTGAGGCTATTGCTTCTAAGCACGTGGGCTGTGAGGTTTTCTGCAATGAGGCTAAGTTCAAATTCTCACCAAAATGATGGATCTTAACGGAGGCCACCTTGCGGATGTGTCTCTTTATAAAAAGGTGCAGATGGGAGAGGATGATGAAGGGTGGGGCTAGGGAGGGCCGGGAATGGTACTCCACAATCAGGTTGTAGCGCTGGAACTTCCAGTAGGTGTCACTGTTTTCCTGTACTTTGTTAAACGTGTAACTAGAATGAAAAGCAAACAAAAAGTGCAAAGAAAAACAAAACACAATGAGGTGGGCGTCCTTACACAACCTACACAAGGCAGTCTGAAACCCTCAAATACCATTTGGTCACACGTATGACACCAGTGACTGAATAAGACTATTCCTCTACAGGAACAACCCTGGCTGTGAGTTGCTCACCTGAACATGGCGATCAGCAGGTTGATGAGCAGGATGTTGGTCACCAGCAGGTAGACCACCAGCAGGACCACCACCAGCCAGTTGGCGTAGTGGCTCCTGCAGGGATTGGCCCCCTCCTCCACCAGGGTCACGTTGTGGGTGCACTCATGGTCCCACTCACTGCTTAGTGCTATGGACATAAGCCCAGGGAAAGAGAGGGGCATGTCAACCTTTAGCCTCTTAATGTATTTTGAACATAGACCTACTCTTTCAACTATTTATTCTTTCAAATAAATCTTTTGCTCCTTCTGGAAAATAAATCTGCAAGGGCCAGTGGAAAAGAAATGATTGCCAGAGTGACACAGTCGACAGTATATGTTAGGATGTGTCAGGGTTATTTTACCATTGGCTCTCTCACTCTATTACAATTGTGATAAACAAGGCCTACAGAATCACAGACTACCTCATCATCAGCTACCAAAAACACATCACCATAGAAACTAGATCCTAATCCTTTGGCTGTTTTCTATGGTAACCCATGCTTCGTCCCTAGGCAAACTCCATTTTGGAGCGGTTGCCTCTCCTTTTGAGCATTACCATACGTTACTATTGCCTTTGTAACATCAATAGTTTCGTAATGAAGGGAGTCACATGTTTACCCCCTACAGTTTCCTCTGCCACTCACACACACACACACACACTACCATCTATTTCCTCCACTGGTATCTGTCCAAAGATGTGCAAGTATGGTCTGTAGAACACTCTGCGGAAGATCCATGCTGGGCGGGGATCGTATGGATAGATCAGCGCCTGATTCGCTACACCATATGCCATTAGCCATACCCCCAGGAAGAAGAGAAAGAAGAAGATATCTTTCATCTAAAATAGAGCACAAAGACAGAAATGTGTAATTATTGTGGCACCCATCTGTTTAAAGGTAAGTAATGGACTGATCTATTATGACTATTATCTTGCCATCTTGCCGACGATGATGATCTTTGGTCCTAATTGTTTGTGGAAAGCAAAGATGTGTATGAGCCGCAGGGTGAAGACCATGTAGTCCACACACAGGACAGCACGCCCAAACTCAAACCAGCTCTTAAACATTCTGAGACATTCACAAAACATTTGGTGTTAAGACAAAATCCGAGGATGGAATATTTTTAAATTGTTTTCCCCTATTCACAGAAACAAAATTACATCACAACGTAAATATGTATAAAGACACAATGAAATATCGAAGAAATTAAATAGGATACACCACGATAAATTATCATTCTACATGGTTAGCAGCAACGCAGGTACTGTGACTACGACATCATCATGCTTTTCAGGAAAAGAAAATCACCCTGCGCATTTTAGGTAATTTCCATTGCTGGCACCTCAGGGGGTTTTGGAGGGTTTATGCAGCTGTTAGAGAAATTGGAAGGAGATCAAATAGCCAGATGAGAGAAATGGAGCATGCAAAGTGGACTGCACCCGTCACAATGACCAACATTTTCCTTCAACGGAATCCCCCAGTGGACAAGCAAAAGTAGATAAAGGACAGAGATTTTTTTATTTTTTTTTATTAAATGTATTATTTTTCTAAGGACATAGAATATTTCCAAAATACTAATATAATAATACTGACACAGTAAGGCTAAAACAAACTGTTCCAGACGCACCTGCAAGTGGTGCCTATTAGAAACAGAGAGACGGCGGTCAGGTCACACTTGTTCCAGAAGTCCCTGATGTACTTCCTCATCCTCTGCTTCATTGTCATGCTGCCCACAAAAAAGGTCTAGGGAAAGATCACGGAAATAGACAAGAGTGACACTGTCAAGCCCAAGTTCTCTGAGTGACAACACAAACATCATAACATGCTCCCTACTCCCCCCCCCCCTGATTTGATTGTGAAAGTAAAGAAAGAGCAGCAAGAAGAATGTTGCAAAAACATGTTTTTTCCCCCACCTCTCGAATCTCCTCACAGACAATGGTGAACACCCAGAAATAGAGAATGAACTCTGCAATGGCCGGCCCGTCAGGCGGCGGCTTGAAGTCCACCAATAGCATGTAGGCAAACAGAAGCAAGAAGACAAAGTACATCAGTACGTTGCCCAGGAAGGCGGTGACCGGGGAAAACCAGAACTGTCTCCATCTTGCCACCACAAATGGACGCTTGATGGTTTGAGAGTGGGCTGTCCCTGGGATACAGGAAAAGGTAGTTGAGAAAACATGGCTACAGCTAATGCTATAGTCTCTACAGAGAGCTTCTTTCTTTCTACGTATTAACAATTATTCTTATGAGAATGAGGGGTAAAGAGGTCAAAAGTACGGTATGTCTCACCTCTCATAAATGGTGATTTAGGACTACTAGCTGCATCGGGTTCAACGTCACTGGAGATATTAGATAGTGAGACATAGATGTGGGGTGTTGGTAAATAAAAGATCAGTCACATTGCACGACAGTTTATGTAAGAACATGTCTGGTGGACGTTACATGTGCTTGATGTCGGAGAAGGAGAAGACAGTGGTTCCATAGAGGTGGTCAGTGTCTCGACCCGGGGCTTCGACAGTGGTCTCCTCTTGCTGCTGTCCCTCTACGTCTCTGGAATGCACAGTCACCAAGACAACGCATTTAATATCTGGCCACGGGGAAAAAATGCGTAACTGTTACGGACGCACACCCTGTGGTGTGTGTCCTTGTGTTGCTTGTGCGCCCCTCTGTCTCTTCCCGCTGTCTCTTCACTCTTACTATCGCTCACCTTCCAGGCACAGCTGCTGTCAATCAACCCATCATCATCGTTTACTCTGTCAGCCAATCAGCATCATGTCCGCCTCCTATATAAACTCCCCAGTGATTCCAGTCTTGAGATCCAGCAAGAGATTGGCACTTTGTATATTCTGTTGCCTAAACCGGTCTTAGTTTTCCCTTTGTTTACCCAGTACCTGTTTGTCTGTCAGCCCCTGTGCGAGAGCTTGTTCTGTGTTTGGTGTTTGTTGTCAACCTGTTTATATCCCTAGGTGTATGATGACACGTTAACTTTAGTTTCGCCAAACCGTCTGTCCCTTAGTTGCAAATACTTGTTTGTGAGCCGTGTGGCGGCTTTAGGGTTTATCCGATTCTTAGTTACCCGCCCGTGCGCTCTGCTGCCGGCAGCTTTTGTTAATTAGTATCTTTTTTACCTGCACTCTGTGTAGAGTTTATGTTTCCCGCTTTTGGGCTTGTTCTCACTCAGGGGCAAGAGGGCAGGTAAGACACCCCAGGGTATACATTGTAACCCACGTAGGTAACTTCCCTGTTAACTTGCTTGTTTGGAAACGCGTGCCACCCCTGTATTTACCTTGGTAGGTTTTGGTTAGGAAGTTAGCCTGTTTTATTTATTACTTTGATTTGGCATAGTTCGAAACCCTCTTGTCTCTCGTGAAACTGTAAATAAACCCTTTTAAATATATATTCACTGCTATTGCCTCACTCAATTATTCCACCAACACCCCTGGCACTTTCACAGCAACTTGTCACGTATCCCCTGTTCCCTTTCCATCGGCGGGGTTCGTAACAGTAACAAACACTTAACACTTAACGCTGACAAACTAGCAATGCGGTTTATGATGCAACCATTTCTGTAAAAGGATGTCACACAGCCTCCTTCCCCGTTGAATCATTACGATGGCTCCGCATTCAATAACGGTGTCAATGAAACGTCTGGAGCAAAGCCACACAATCCAGTGTAATTGTGACACAGGGAGTTAAGGCCATGGAGGAGGTGGAAAGCTCTGGTGCTAACCTGAAGGAGATGAGCTGGCTGTAGAGGAGGGCGGGACAGAAGAAGGTGAGCAGCAGCTTCCAGACCTCCGTGCTGCTCTCCATGTCCCCCCACCAGATCTGGGACAGCAGCGCCTAAAGGACACGGGCACACACAACGTCTGCTTTAGCTCCTTGAAACTCTTCCAATTCGGATGGACGGTATCCTTTTCTATAGATGTTGTGGTGCATTCCGTCATTCCGGCATCAAAGCAGCTTGTTGTTGACCAAATCGAACATCAAAACAGGTATTGTAACAGTGTGAGGACTAGACACGTACAGGTGGTAGACCAGACACCCCAGTCCCCAGACCTGAACTCCATCGTGGCTGAAGAAGAGGCGAGCGTCAGCGGCCACGCCCATCTGCAAACAGGTGGTGCCCTGCCACACTGAAGACATCCGGATCAGCAGGGTGAAGGAACGGCTCTCACTGCTCTGGTAGCACTGACTGAACACATCTGTGGTAGGGTACACACACACACACACACACACACACAAAATCCATTAACCAATTATACTTAGACAGAACGTCTGTACAATATCACCTTAGCAACGTTTTAAATGCAGCTGCTTGAGCTAGTTCCATATGGAAGCGATAGGAAGGGGATCAACATGACTAAACATGCACATAAATCTCACCATGGGCTAGGTTCTCGAACCGCTGGGCTAGCTCCTTCATGGAGAGCTTGGTGTCCGTCTCGCTCTCCAGCTTGGAGAGCTCCCTCAGGAGCTTGCAGCCACTCAATGCACTGAGCACTGACTCCCCCGACTAAAACAGTCAGACCAGAATGAGAAAGGGAGAGCCAGGTAGAGAAGGGAACATCACATCAGTAGCCGCGTTTTCACAGCAAGGCAAAGTTACTCATTCTCTTGACATTCTCAGGTCACAATGCATACGAGTATTGCCGGCAAAGATATATATTTTTTTCCATTTGTGAATTTATTTGTGAAAAATGTAATCACCATCCTCTTGTTATAAGTGGTAGGCTGAGTTCGTTTTCTGAGTTTTGGCCCTGTCTCTACAATCTACACATCAAAATGGAAAACTATAAGGACTAGCATATAAACTGGGGTAGGGTCCCTGTAGATAGCTTTGTGGACATAGAGAAGGATATCAGATTTTGGGTCTCATCCCTTCCATGAACTGAATGCTTGAAGTTGAATGGTACCATAGGTCACCTTGTTCTACCGCTGTATTTTAAAACGCATTGACCGACATGTCATGATCACTCTTCTTTTTACTTTCCATGGCCACTGTGCACAAGTAAGATCGGAAGTGGGGCAGTACTTGTAACTGTTCAGGTTAACTTCATAAGAGGAGGGCATATTATTCCAAAGCGAATTGCTAAGAGGTGCAAGAACTCACTGATGCGATATGGGTGCGATACAAATTAAACGCATCCACCTAACAACTCACCAACACGCCCTTCAACACCAGCATAAATCCTATGACTTCACTCAAGTGTCTGTTTGTCCAAAAAATATTGAAAGTTGTATTTAATGCATGTATTTCTATAAAACATGGAAGTAGTATTTTTTTAGTGGGTTAGCAAGTAGGATATTTACTGAGTGATCGTGTCAACCTTTAAAAAGTGTATTTGTGTATTTGTGACAGGCTAATGAAAAATGATTATGCTTTGTGTGTAGGCAGGATTCACACCGACCGGCCTTACACTAGCAGAAATGTTTGTACCACGCCCAACAAGTCCTTGTTCACCCACTAAGAATGTGTGCATTGGTATGTTTACACTTTCAAAGGATGAGTGTGAAAGCACAGACTGGTTAAGCCACTTCCAAATAAACAGGCTTTTTGACAGTACCATCTCCCAGAAGAACTCTGCCATTTTGCTGTGGTTCTGTAACACAGCCCAGATGAAGAGGGAGGCCCAAGGGAATAGACAGCGCTCTCTTCTGTACAAGCAGTCTCCACACAGCAGATTACTGACATGCTACAACACAGGGAGGGAGAAAATAAAAATTACATATCTAAAAAACAAATAAAGAGATAAAGAAATCTTGAACAGATGAAGACACCAATGTCAAAAAAAAACATTAAGTATTACACATTACCAAATGTTGATTAAACAAGACATATGCTTCTCTCACTGGCTCTCACACAATTTGCACTAACAACATGAATAGAGCATAGATCAAAACAGCCTCTGATTTGAATTATTATGGATTCTGAATGAATGATGGTCGGTCGTTAAGCAAGGCAATGAATTGGAGAGAAAGCAATAGCACACCTGGCCGGATTCTCCAGTGATTGAACCAGAATTAATATGACCGTGGAAAGATAATAGTCACGTTAACATTCTTATCGGCTCTTGACTATTGTGTCACTTTAAACTGTATTCATAAAGATGCCTTAAAAGCTCTTGAAGCTATTGATCATACTAGTGACCGATACATGCTATATGAGGGGAGTGTTGCTCAAACAAATACAAAAAATTTTTTTTGAATTACTAATCTCTAAAGCACTCCTGCATGCAGAACAGTGTTCTCTCACTTCTGTTGTAAGCTTTAAGTTTTTAAAATAGCTCATGCATTTGTGCTAGTTGGGTTTTAAGGTCTGTGTGTTACCTTATGATCACACAGCTTGTAAAGGCCCCACCCATGAGCACATATAGTTGGGCCCAGTACTTTCAATAGTTTGCCCCATTAGTTTCAAAAGCCGATTTTGCCACTGTTTCGTTTTACATTTATAGATGTGCCACTCTATTTGTGTTGGTATCGTTTATCACATCATGGTTTTGTGACCTTGAGAGTAAGGGGGCGCTAATCATTGTTCTAGAGACTGTCGTTATGTGTAGAACAGTGGAATTGGCGTCACAACAAACATAGTAGACTTGTGATTTATTTTTGTATAGAAATGTTTATGTATGTGTATTCCCATCTGAATTGTCGTATGTACACCATACAGTATGTATGTATAAAGCTTTGGACACACTTTCTCATTCAAGTCATTGGAAAAGTGTGTCCAGACTTTTGACTGGTACTGTAACAGATTTCACTTTATGGATATCATACTGCTGGCCTTCTCTTCACATGCAGTTGAAAAGATAAACCCTTTCAAACCAAGAAACCTTCTGGTCCTTTATCAGACACCTCAGTGAGCTCGTCCTACCTAATAAAGCATTACAATTAGACCCTATAACACACAGCTCTTCTGAAAACGACTGTGTGTCATGAGTATTTCTCCCTTTGTTTGTACCTTCAAAGCCTTTCTCCTGGTGGTAACATTTTCTAGCTCCAGAGGACCGAGGTAAAATGGCTGACACACGTCCCCCATCAGGTCCTCGAGAACTTTGGACACCTGTGAACAAATGACAAGGAGTAAAGCTGAAGAAAAGGTAGAGAGGAATTTAAGTCTTTGTAGCCAATTACCTTTCAGACCCTGCTGGGGTAAGAAATCAGGGCATGAAAGGCATAAAACTGACTAAATGAAGCATTTTCAGTTTCATATTTTAAAATGTTTCAGGAATATAGCCCACCTCTTACCTCGTATAGACTGATATCTTTCAATTGGCCAGCCTCCACCACCCTCGACGCAGGGGGCTCCAGCATGCTAGCCTGAGAAAGGGGGGAGCCTGTAGCGTATTGCCGCTCCTCAAGGCGGCGCAGCAGCAGCCTATAGGCCAGAGTGCTGTCGTCTACAGAACGATAGAGGTTCTCCAGCTGCCCACAGGTCAGGTACTCAAAAATGTTGAGGCCGTTCTCAGTGAAGAGGCGAACAAACTCAGGCTTGTCATTGACCAGAGCATCTGTCATTGAGTCCTTGAGGTCCTCATACTATAATTGCAAAAAATATGGTACAGAGTGATAAATGATTGTAGTGTTAAAAAATAAAAAGATACTGACGATACTGACGTATTATAATATATGCATAATAAAAAAGTAGAGTTGAGAGGTAGCTGCATAATGTCCGTTGTGCTTAGTGGATGAAACAATTAGCGAAATTTGTGAGGCTTATTCTCGATGTCTGACACAACTTATAAAACGTTTCCAAGTCTTTTCAGCATCTTCTCATCACCCTCCACTGGATTCCACCGTTGAACAGTTCACTCCTGGCAATGTCCACTCTGTTCCAGGTGACTGCTAGCTTCAGCTCTTCAATGTAGGGGCTGAAGTTACTAGATGCACGCTGCTTGCTTGCTGAATCACACACAAACACCAACCACAGTGTCATAGTACTGTCAGTATCAAAAAAAACGTTGATACTACAGACTTATACCAAGCAAAGAACAAAGACAGAATTCAGTGGTTTCCTGATTTGGCCCTATGTAATGGTCGTTGGTGATACGACAGGGTGGTTTACCTCTGACCAGGGCCTTAAGCAGGACCGTGTCAAAGTCATCTGGTCCCTCCTGTTCACCGTGGTAGACAGTGATCAGACCTCTGTTCTGGTAGATGCTCATAGCCTAGAAGAGAGGGAAGGGATATTTCATACTACATTTACACTTGATTTAAACATTTTATGGAGCTCATGGCCATTTTAAATATCCCCCTATACTTATTTGGCAATATAGGCATCCTCAACCTTAAGGTAAATAAGAATAATATCACATTGCTGTACATCTACAGTTACGGGAGACAAATAAGCAACTCAGCATGGCCAAAATGCATTAAACAAGCTATTATTTACTTTTATGTTCAGTTTAGTTTTGACAAATCGTTTTTTATCTAATTGGACATTAACACACACAAAATATAATATAAATATGATACAACATATATGAAATATAATATAGCCATTATTTAATATAATAGTATAATGCATGAGGTGTTTACTAAATCAGCAAGAATATAAATTATTTCTGCAAAAATGTTTTGTAAAACTATGTAATAAGGGAATGGTAGTTCAGTATTAAGATTTTTGCAGTGCATGTTTGCAATGAATTGTTAGAATTATTCAGGAACTAATACCATTCATAGGAAGGGAGCACATCCAATGTTCAAATCTTGAAGTTACAGTATCAAACAAATATTATCGCATGACATTCCCAGAGGTGAAAGAGATCCAATGCAAAAAATTACATACGCGATCAGAAGCTTATCAATAAGTAAACAAAGATATCTAACACCTTCCTGTTGGGCAAATGTTAACATTTGTCACTTTTAATTTACCCCAGTATGCCATGGAAGTAGCTACAATAGCATTATAAGAAGGGTTTACCAATGACACACACTGCTCGCTCAGAAAGTGTTAATAAAAGATATAAAATCACCCCCAGAACAACACTTCTGTTACCTGCTCAACAAGTTTGCTGATGTTGCTTTCATCACCAAAGTGCTCCCTGACTCGCTCTGTTACTCTGTCTTTCAGGTCAACGCTAGGGGCAGCCTCACCATCTCCTTCACTGGTGGATGTGACAAGAGGAGCAGAAGATAGGGTCTCCAGCATGTCACTCACAAGGTCGGCCACACCCCCTGACGCTGCCAGCACCAGCCAAGGTATGGATTTCTTCAGCGACATATCCATACGCTGACCGAAACAGTTGACAAACAGAGAGCAAGTCATTAAACACAAACGTTGGTGTACCGTGTGACATCTGTAAAACGTCAAAGCATGCACTGTCCGTACCTCTAGCATATCTTTCTCCCCTGCCACCAGCATACACAGGACAGGGATATCCATGCTCCCACTACCTGAAACAAAAGAGTTTGGAAAATCCTTCATCACAGTTTAACTAAGACAACAAACTCCATGTCAACTTGTGGTCCTTCTGATTCCTGTTACATATACATACTTTCCATTTCAGATTGGTCAGAACAGCTCTTTGTTACCTACGAACTATAACAAATTACAAAAAAAGAATGAGTAATATTGAGCATGTCCGTGTCTTGTATGCCTGCATTTACATGCTCATTCAAGCATTCTGACATACATGCAGCAGCATGCAATGGTTAACAGCTAGACACCAAATACTCAGCGTACCTCACACAGATCAAATATATCTCTTTCATATCAAGTCAAGATAACACCAAGAGTTGATCCTGTGGCCATTCATTTTACAAGCCACCAGATTTCTGAGGCAGTTTGAGTGGCCCCTGTGCCCAAATCAAATTCTAAGTTCATCCTGATTCTTTTCAATCTTAAAAGTTTTAGTTGTTGGTTGTTGTTTAGGTATTATTTCATGTTATACTTAATTTCGTTTTCAGTCCCTATTTTCCACTTTTCCGTATAATTTCTGACTATTCTGTTTTCATATGTTCCTATTATGTGTTATTTATTCCACGCTGTGTGACTGTACATTTAACCTTACCAGAAATCCCTGTGCGCTGGCGTGAAATGAAGTCCTCCAGCTTGGCCCTGAAGCTTGTCTCTCCTCCTCTCCTGCCGACACTTCCATCATCAACTAACAGGAACGCCTGGTAGTTATTGTCCAGACAACACGAGTCGCGGGAGGTGTTCTGGACATAGTACTTAGCCGGGAAGCTGCCCTGGGAGATGAAAAGAAGTTTACAAAAAATACTCAAGGATAGAGCCTTCTCCGTCGCTGCCCCGACCCTCTGGAACTCACTCCCACAACCCATCCGTGACTGCTCTGACCTCCCCACCTTCAAAAACCTGCTCAAAACCCACCTTTTCAGAACTGCTTTTAATGTTTGATATTTGTTTGCTTGTTTT
>JAVQIZ010229090.1:0-26740 GCA_036023535.2 Galaxias brevipinnis | reverse complement strand
GGAGGATCTGGAAAGCGTTGCTGGGGATAGGGACGGATGGAATTCCCTGCTGGGCCTGCTGCCACCGCGACCCGGCCCCGGATAAGCGGCGGAAAATGGATGGATGGATGGATGGACTTAAAGTACCACAGTAAAACTTTACCCACATGTTTCTTTGTGTGTGGTGTGCTCTTGGAAATAGTTTAACACAAATTTTATTTTTATTGCATTCTTAGATGAGTTGCATCAGTCAAATGTTGGCTCTTGTGACACAGACAAAGTTATGGAACATTTAAATGAAGAACTGCAGGAAGCTAAGGAGCTATCTAACTCAGAGAAACTCAGATGCAAGGAACTCCAAGGTACATCATTTAGCAAATACCATAGACAATCAAACATGAAGACACATGATGACATGCATAAGGTGTGATGTGTGGGTGTGTGAGTAAATATAACCATTGTCCCTTTAGATCTCATGGAAGAGGAGAGGCGAGGAAACAAGCAGCAAGCTGATGAATCTGCCAAACAGATCAAGCATTTACAAGGTAAACCTTTTGAGTGTTGGTTTAAGCAGGCTGTTGTTATACTGCTCTACTAACTGGGGTGAGGCTTATTTGCGTATTGGCAGGATTGTTTGTAGGATCAGATTAATTTACTTGTTTTTGGCTAAAACAGCCTAGTGCTGGGTTACACTGGTATAAATGGTATCCTCTTATACACTTTGATTGATATGCACGAAGCCACTGGTTGTTGTGAATTCCTGTATTAATCTTTACCTTTGAAACATCTTTGATGACTAAAGGGGTTGTGCATGACATATTTGAGGATTAGAGCATGCAAATGACTTATCTGATGTCAGGTCACAAGTACGATCACTACACTGTTTCAAAATGCTATGTGTATGCTAAAATCATGTTGTTAAATCTTGCAATCTAGCCTGCTGTGTTATCAATTCAACCCTACAGTGTTAGGTCATATTTCTACAGGACTGTGTTTGTTAAAATAGTTCATTAGTCTTCCATTGCAATAATAATAAATTTTTGTCAAATTTCAAGGCCACAGATTTTAGTGTTTGCAAAATAATCTTTTAGTGTTTTTATATGTCCCTACTTCCCTCAAACATAATAGTTTAATTAATCTGTGTAATCCTCTAACCAGCCTAAGTTGCTTTTGTGAATGGCAGGCCAGCTGCGGCAACTCCAAGATGAACTGGGGGTCCTCAAAGACCAGAAGGAAAGCGCCTCTTTAGGTTCACGTGATGAATTGCAAGGTTCCCGTGAGGAGGTGAAGTCATTGCAGCGTGCCTTGGAAGCCGCTACCGCCGAAGGAGAGCGAAAGGTCACTGCTGTCCAGAGTAACCTAGCAACCGTCACCAAGGACCTGGAGAAATGGCGTCAAAGTGCCAGCAAGTATGAGCGTGAGATTGCCAATCTACAAGCAGACCTACAGCAGCAAAGCATGCAGTGGCAGAAGACGGCAGAAATACAAGGTAGTGTCAAACCGTGCAAAGCCAAATCACCAATAGTTAAACATGACTTATAAGCATAAACAAAAGTATTATACTGACAACAGAGTTTATTTGCAACATAAAATGCATTATACAAAAGCCTGATTACTAACTTGTCAATTTATACTAAGTATCTAGTTCTGTCTTCTTGACCTTTGTCTGTTCTTTGTAGCTGGTGAACTGCAGTCCATGCAGAGGGAGTGCTCCAACCTTCAGAAAGAGTGCTCTGTCCTTCGTGCTGAAAAACAAGAAGTAGTGAATAAGCACCAGAAAGAGAGAGGCACCCTGCAAAGTGAATGCGCTTCGGTCAAGGCCGAAAAGGAAGAACTGCTCAGGGCTCACCAGAAAGAAAAAGGGGGCCTGCAAAATGACTGTGCTGCCCTGCGCTCAGAAAAAGAGGCCATTCTGAAACAAATGCAGCAGCTGGAGAAAGACATTGCCAAGTGAGTATGCAGAGCTACTCCTAGACTGCCCTCCCATCCATCTGTTCTTGCTTGCCCCACTCTCTCGCTCTTTCTTTTCCTCTCAAAATTTATCAGAAACGCACAAACACTCACACACACACACACACACACACACACACAGATACACTCTTTCCCCCTGGACTCCAGACTTAGACATGCCCTGTAGTCTATAATAATGTGAATATACCTGACACTTGGTGCACATCCCCGGGCCCTGTCTGTCTGTGGTCTAGTTCACGTGCTCAGAGTGCTGAGCTGAGCAGCAACCTGAAGGCAATGGAGCGTTCCCAGCAGGAGATGGAGAAGAGACTGGGGGCCCTGCAGCAGCAGCATCAACAAGACAACACCAAGCTCCAGAGTCAGCTTGATCATGCAGACCACCACGCCAAGGACCTCCAGCAAGAGGTGGGCTCTTAACATTACTTTCTCGTTCACTATGATTAGTGTAGAGTATTTAGTCATGTCAATCACAGTGTTCACTGTAGATAAATGTCTGACATATGCAAATTTAAGAAATTATGCTATATTTGAACAGTGTGTAAGGAATTATCAAGTGTTTTTTAGTTGTATAGTTTGTTTCATGTCTGTGTAGAATGAGGACACCAAGAAGGAGCTATCGGACCTTAAGGAAAAGTACAGCGTGGTTGAGCAGGAGAAGCAGTTGGTGCTGGAGGAACTGGAGGAGTGTAAAGCTGACTTACAGATAAGCCAGGACAAAGGGACCAGAGTGAGAGATTTTTTTTTTTTTCATCCCTTACTAATGGGTAGAATTTATGTATTTGCATGAATCTTCATCAACAAGTCCATTTTTATTTTGTTTTATAAATGTTTTGTTCTTTGTTCGGTTATTTGCCAGTTGTAAGGAAATCAAAAAGGTTTGAATTTCTTAGAGAGTGCTGGTCATTAAATGTCCCCCAGTAGTCTTACTTTGTCTGTAACAACGTACTAGTCTCACAACACCTTGTAACCACCGCCTCGACCGTTTATTGTCGCTTTGAGACTTTGTATAACATAGCCACTTATCGGGTGTGCTATGGAATACATTTTAGAATTTGGTTTGTGCAAACAATATGAAAATAGTAAATGCATTTTGACTGCTTACCTTACACTCAAATCTACCTATGCCCAACTAGATGTCCCCTATGTCCCCTTGTAGTTGATTACTGTAATATCCCTTCCCTCCTGTAGACTTCCCTATTGCTGCCTGTCCAAGCCATACTCATCGGCCTTATCCTGGCTTTGCTGTATTGGTGCTTCGGGGCATTGTGGTAGAAAGGTACACACACTATTCCTGTCTGTCTGGTCGAGCAGGCACACGCCTAAACATCCCGTTCATAGTCAGCGTCATCATCAGTGCCATTCAACACATTGCATGACTAATCCCGGGCTCCCTGAATTCTTTGAGATACTGCGGGAAGGAGGGGAAGGGGGAGGAGATTTGTCTAACCACTCTTATTATACAGTGAAACATCTGGCATCTTCCTAGCTTGTTTGGATCCCTAACATCTAACAAACCTCTCTCTCTCTCTCTGGGCTCAGATCTTTCCCACTTTGAAGAAACCGTTTTTAACCTTCATTGTATTTTGTGCATTCCATGAGGCTTCATGACCAACTTTGTACCAATCAGATATTAAATCAGACATTTAAAGTCAGAGGATTCATTATTTATCATTGTTCTGTCACACTTACTTCTTTGCAGAAAGCATGGGTCATCTGGGGGCCTGCAGTAGCTGTGGCTTTGACAGCGGTGACAGCCGTGGTGCTCTTCAGGACCTGAGGGTGATACACATATAGAACATACAAATAGACACACACACAGACACAAATTAATCTAGATTTGCGCATATGCACTTGGACGTGGTCAGATTTCTGCACACTATAACTGACGCTTTCTAACCAGTTATCCAATAGAATTTTAGGAGAGAACATTGATTTCTAAAGTATTATGTTTTATGATAACATTTGACATCACAGATGAAGCAAGTCGATACATACTGGAAAGTATGCTGTATGTAGATCACCATACGGCTCAATAAGGATGGCCTGTGTAATTCTTTTTAGAGTCTTTTACAATAGAACTCACATGACTTATTGGATATTCAATAATGAATGTAAAGGAAGAAAACACTCTGCACTAACACAATTGGAGTGCCCTGAAACAAAATGTCAAAGTAATATGTAGCAAGCTTTTTAGGAATTACAAGTTCTCCTTTTTTCAGAGGCCATATTCAAATAGATAACTAAATGATTATCATTGATAATGTACCACAAGCTGGTTTTGAACTATTTGAATTATTTATGTTTGTTTGAATACATTTTGCATGCATTTTACACTACTCTACGCTCTTAGAACTCAATGGGATGTACATGTATGATTGACAGGAACATTGTGCAGTACAATTGAAGATTTTAAATAATTATAAATTGTGAACTAGGCAGTTATTAGCAATCTTTTTTCCCATGTAAATATTTGTGGAAAGTGTATTTTGTTACAAGATGGAAAGTTATAGTTTCTTGAGTTTTAAGGATGTGAGATAATATGACTAATTGCTGTATAATGTCAATGTGACTTAAATTAAACAGAAAATAAGAATAGTAGTAGCTTGTAGTCATTATATGTACTAAAGGTACAGTGTCTAAGATGGCAAACCAACTTAAGTACTTTATTCATTTTTTGAAAGACATTTTATTACAAAGTGCTGATTTTACAGCATGCTTGAAAAACAAGTTTCCATTCAAATGATCTGTCTAGAACATTCTCAAGCATCTGAGAAATTGTTAATGAGGCCTTAAAGGTAGATATGTTAACACAGATAGATATGTGCACACAGTCGCTGCTAGTCTGCTTTACTGCCTTCAACACTGACGTGATCAACTAGCTTAGTCTTCCGTTATGGAATAATAATAAGAGAAGTGAAAAAAAATAATAAAAAGTTTGTCTTTACATACAGACACACACACAATCATTCCATCGTGACATCCATAGAAGTGACTCTTATGATGCATATTTTTTTTATATGCTGTGAACACGGGCAGAGATGGGTTTCTAATGAACACCTGTAAAAACAGATTGTAACTCCTATATCATGACCACATATCATGAATACCATCTACACACAAGCAGGGGGAGTCCTGAAGAATGAAGGACTGGAAGTGTACTCATCCAATGCCCAGGTGGGGGCCATCTTTACTTCTTTTACAGGGTATGAGGAGAGTCTTACTGGCCTCTTTAGACATACATGTTTCCCATTCGAGATATTAAAATGTGCCTTATGATATTCTTCCCCTCATGAAAACATGTACCACTTCATAGAGAAGAGGATTATGATGATGACATGTCAGGATCGATGCTAGTTTCTGTCTCTTGTACTCACTCAGTATAATTGTGAATGGTCTAAACCAATGTTTTATCAAGATAACAGGGAAGGAGATAATTGTATAACCTTCCTTGAGGTCAAACACTTGCATGCCCTGTGTGGATATGGCTTCTCGTATTCCACCTCCTCACCCTCCTTTGAAAGCTCCCTTCAATACAGGGAACTGGCAGATCAAATTGGAACCTACCCAAGGGGAAACAAGCATCAAGTTCGGAGAGTATGTCTCCCACGGAGAGCCAGGTTTCTTTCAGGCAAGCACAGTGTGGGTGCAGTGGAGTGTAACCTCATTGACAGCGCGCTGTGCAGAAAGATCCAAAAAAAGAAAACCGGGCGTGCGGTTTGACCTGACGGATGGGATGAACTTCATTCCCTGACCCACTGAGCAACAAAAAGAGGCCTGTAAAGTTTCATCCACTGCTCCCTCTTCTTACGGATAAGGCTTCAGACAATGTGCCAGTGGCCTTGGGAGTTCCTGGAGCAGGGCAACATATTGATGTCTATAGGTAGGATGTGGTCTATGCGGGATGTTCCTTATTCCGTTAGCGTGCAAAATGCCTGTGACTAACCATCACGCAAATACATAGACCCAAATTATACACTACTCTGGCTCGTAAAATCTGATGGAGGATGACCAGGCAACGAAAAATACCCCAGATCCCTGGCTGCTAGGCTGTATCCAGGAAAAGGTCTCTGAACTGCACGTCACCAATTTTTCCTAAAACTAGTGGCTGGACAGGCCACAGGTAAGACATTGGAGTTGTGGAGACCATAACATACTTTGACCTTTCAAATTAAAGGTATAGTTGATTACGTCAGAGCATGTAAATATACCTTTAAGTGTAGTGAAGACACTACCAACTTCTGGCAACGGGATATTTAAGTCTTGTAATTCCATATCAATTAGCTGTTTATATCACTCTACCTGATTTTCTGTGCCAACAAGCAAATGAGCAGTTAGGGCTGCCACTAGTGCGACCTGGACTTCTGATGCCCTATTTAATTCACTAAACATTTCTCACTCAATCTCAATTAGTTAATGTGATATAGAACAAGAAACGTTGCATGTATGGAGAACATACACTCACCAGCCACTTTTTTAGGAACACCCGTTCGTTAATGCAAATATCTAATCAGCAGCAGCAACTCAATGCGTTTAGACATGTAGACATGGTCAAGACAATCAGCTGAAGTTCAAACCAAGCATCAGAAGGGGGAAGAAAGTTGATTTAATCGTGACATGGTTGTTAGTGCCAGACTTGTTTGAGTATTTCAGAAACTGATTATTTACTGGGATTCTCATGTACAACCATCTCTAGGGTTTACAGAGAATTGTCTGAAAAAAAGCAAAAAAAGCAGTGAGCACACTTTGGCCCACCTAGTACCAATTGAGCATTGTTCAAACGCCACAGCCTTCCTGAGAACTGTTGCTGACCATGTCCATCCCTTTATGACCACATTGTACCCATCTTCTAATGGATGCTTCCAGCAAGATAACGTGCCATGTGACAAAGCTCACATCATCTCTAAATGATTTCTTGAACGTGACAATGAGCTCACTGACACCTCAAATGGCCTCCACAATCACCAGATCTCAATCCAATAGAGCCCCTTAGGGATGTGTTGGAATAGGAGGTTTGCATCATGCATGTGCAGCTGACAAATCTGCAGCTACAGTGTGACGTCAATATGAAACCAAAATCCATAAGGTTATACATTCAACCTAGTTGAATCTATGCCAAAGAAGGAAGGCAGTTCTGAAGGTAAAAGCGTGTTGAACACGGTGTCAGCAAGCTGTACCTCATAAAGTGGCAGGTGAGCGTATATGTATATTCTAAACTGTATTCACTGAAGAAAGGAAATGTTACAAAATACAAATGTACAGTTACCAGACAAATGTTTAGATATACTTTCCCATTCACTTGAATGGGAAAGGGTGTCCAAACTTTTGACTGGTACTGTATAAATTACTTAATTTTTTTACCTGCCCTGCCCTGCCCTGTGGTACGAACCACAAAGAAATATTTGTCAACAGTAACTTGGAAGGCCTCGGGGGACGAGCAGGGTAGAGGTTAGCTTCTCACTTCTCATTATTAATGTCCTTTTGCACAAACGACACAACAACTAACCATTCACTACCACTGGTGTCCTTACTCAACCCGTACGCACTGACATGCGGTACAGGTCCCAGCCCCAAAGGAGTTCATCTACCCCAGGGTGGAGTATCAGTCTATTATGACCTATCTATGTTCCCCAAAGCCCAATTAAAATCTCAAGCACCCCTAAAACCAAAATCACTCGAGTTTGGACATGCCTTTTCTATAGTCTATTTCTACTATCAAGACTCAAGAATCAAAGTCTGTTGATAATTAGCGTCACAAATATTAGTATATTTTCAAGCATTGGTTTTGTTGACAACTATTTATTTGAGTGTCAAGGCCTAAGATAGATAAGTGTAAAGGGTAGCCCATGATGGACAGTTCCAGAGCGGGGTCTGTGCGTCATTGGTCTTTTAGACTGTACACAGCATCCTCTTGTTTTCACTGGTACTCCTTCTGGTTTCAAATAACACATCTTTGTTCCCTACGCCGGTTTACAATTGCTGTGTAATCATACTCTAGGCTCTGTTATTGTGTTTGTTTGTTCTTTTTGGGCAAATGGATCCCCTGTCTCTGTAAAAAAAAAAGATGAATTTATTGGTATTGTTCATACTCATGGCTATAAGTCCGTCACATACATAGACAAGGTAGTATGTAAAAGTATACTAAACCTTTAAACGCAAATAATAACCATACCATTGATTAATATAGTTAAATATAGAAATCGTTTTATTACGTTAAGCAAATGAAGTGATGCACATTCTCAGATATGGCACAATATACTCACTTCAGTTCATTTGTTGACTTCTCATTTGTGCATGTGTTCATTGTGTTCACAGTCCATTCAAAGTTTAGGTTGGTCTGAGCGTAGGCCCCAGATGGTTTGAGCATAGGGTCCATCCAGGATTGGTGAATGTGACTTATAGATTGAGGAATGTTATTTTTTGTCCCACAATTTTATGTCCAAATAAGAGGTAATGGCAACCGCTGAAGACACGTGGTTCCGCAGAGCTGCTTTCCAATTTGTTCTGCTCTAGTTTGCATCTAGGTCATATATGTTGGACCAGGATACCATGGCCTTAAAGGAACATAAAGTAGCTGTCTTGTTTAGGAGGACATTATTATTTGTTTTAAGCCTAGGTTAATTGATTATAAATCCCAAATTATATTACTATTCTATACTAATCCCATTAACATCAGCTATAATTAATCAATAATGTTGGCACAATTTATTTTAGGTAAACATATTTGGCCCAGTAGTCGGTCCGATTGACTAACAAAACTAGACAAGAACATATTATGGATTTTCTAAGTACTGTTAACCCCAGTGAGTTACTCAAAGAAGTGTGTTATTAACTATGTGCTAGTGCAAGACACTAATCATTGTACAGGGTCAAATTAGATACCAAAGTGTACTGCTTGAATATATATATATGGAGACCATTAATTAGAGTACATCACCTCCATAGTGTGTAAAAAAAATATATTTTACATCATCAACTGTTGAGAAAGGAACATAATCTAGACAACTCTAAATTAAAATTAAAAGAATGCTAAAGCTATTTCTGAACGTACTGTATTTCTAAAATAGTTTGTGGGAGAACATCCATTCAAAGTAACTCAGAATTATTCTGCTGATGCAAAGTATATGAAAATATCTGGTCTCAGATTCAATCCATGGGTTGTGTACTACAGCTCAGACATTCAGAATTGACTGTAGGAAGACTGAAAAGATGTGTCTGTTATGACACCCTGTGGTGAGTATAGAGGTTTATTTCCAACAACATATTATTTTTAAACAAATTTTCTAATCAGTTAAATAGAGTCAATGTGCTTTGTTCAACAACTGGCATGAAAAATAGTTGGTTGAGATAATACTACTCTCCTTCTATGGATGGTGTTCATTATGTATGTATTATTTTACTTATACGGGAGGTAACCAATTTAGACTCAGTCTCTTATTCAGCAGTGCCATATTTAAAGGCAGGTTACAGCAGAATACATATGTGTGTATATCTATATAACATAACAATAAAACAATTACAATCAAAACGTGTTAAAATACAGCACAATATTTAAGATTGAATAAAAAATCACTCTTCAACTCCCATATACGCTAATAAAATGTGTAATTGTTTGGGTTAAGTATTCTAATGTTTATTGTACATTATTGTTAAGATTGGACATTGGAGATGAAATATATAAATCCTTCTATGGATGATGCTCACGCCTTTATCTTTAGGGATACTGGTGGTGATCAAATTAGCTTGTGAGGATTTTATTTTTTACTCAACATACTGTATATTGTTTTGTTTTCTGTAACATTTGTAACATTACTATTAAAATATTAATATTGAATATGCTTGGCCAGGTAACATGTCCCTCTTTGTTAACATGTTTTAGTTTTTTTTCTTAATGAGTAAGCTGTCGGTAAACACAGAGAACTGTGTAATAAACACACAAAAAACAGCATTGGCAATGATCATGAGTAAAGTCTGATTGGGATGGAAAGAACATTTTAACAGCTCCAGCATTTAAAAGGTTGAGACAATACCATCCTGAACACAAATACAGTAGCCTGACCTGCACGCTCACTTTAAGTGATCGACCAATTTGTAGTGGCCTGGTTTCTCCTAATTCAAACACAAAATCAATGAGCACAGCATCGTAATGTCATTCACATGAATTCTTTACAGACACAAGTATAAACAATTTTCCATCATTCTAAGGCAAGTTAGATAGCAAATATAGATATAAGACGTCAATGACTGGAAATATCAAGCATTTTCATGCACTTGAACTAATAAATACAGCTGCCCGACGTCTGTAAAGTCATTGAACTTCACCGTCCAAGCTTTTACCAAGATATCTGAGGGGAATATAACGAAAGCCTGGGTACGCTCAAGTAAGTTTTAAAATACTTCAAATATGTTAGTGCTCAATGGTTATTTCAGTTCCTGCTGTTATATGCTACTGTGAAACTTACATTTTGAAAGTTGAAATAGTATATTTAATCTAAAAGGATACATGGTTGATTTTGGACACGTTACACAAGATTGAACCATGAATTCCATAGCTGACTTGAACATGTCAATATTTTATACCAAATAAATAAGTAGTTTTATTTATTAAAACTGTACTTTTTTACTCATCCTTTATGATCTACAAAAAAACTTATGTGACTATCTTAACCTCAGTCCACAGTACAAAATCTATCAGCAAACTGCTTCATTGTGATTATTGTTATTATTGTATTATTTACTTACACAGGGGTAACTGATTCTCAGCACACTAATATGTTGTAGTGTTTACTTCCCAGGAAGACATTTGTTATTGTCTGATGAGATATTTTAAGGCAACTTACAACTGCGTTAAAACCAAGGCTCATAATTAAATTACATCCCTAAAAGAAGCAATGGTTAAGTCAAATTCGAAATAGATAGGAGCAAAAATCTTTTGTCAATTGTCAGGGAACCACTTTAGTACTACATCATGGTAGTAAACATTTTAACTCATTTGTTATGGAATGGAAGGGCTCCCTGATATGAATTATGTTGCCTTACGAATTTAAGGCCCAACCCCATTATTTAAACAGTTGCATGTTTACGATTTTTGTTTTTAATATAGAACCAAATCAACATGAAAGGACAGATGCAATAAAGTATTGACAGTTTCCCTCCCCCAACTTATCCACATGAGATAACTAGAGGTCAAACTGCAGAGATTCCGTAATATAGGCAATTTTGTGTATCTGTGTATATAATATTGTGTATATGAGTCTTTCTGTCTTTGATTTTAGGGAGATAGGCCATGGCCGCTGATCTAGATGTGGTAAACCTGTTTGTCATTGCTGGTGCAACATTGGCTATTCCCATTCTGGCTTTTGTAGCAACCTTTTTTCTCTGGCCCTTCGCTCTTATTAAAGTGTATTACTGGTAAGAAATAACATCCGGCTTCAAAACTGAAAGTATTTTAAAACTCAGCTGCAGACATTTCAGTGTATCTTGTTCAGTTACATTTTAGTGTGACAGCATGCAAAATATATATTATTGTACAACTGTATGTTTTAAAAAACATTAAAAAATTACAATGGAATCTATCTACAGGTACTGGAGAAGGACCCTGGGCCTGCAGGTTCGCTTTGCAGACTGTGGTGGTTATCGCTTTTGTTATTCATCAAGAGGCAAGCCAGGAATTAGACCATCCATTCTTTTGCTGCATGGCTTCTCTGCTCATAAAGACACATGGCTTACTGTGGTCAAGGTAAACATATCCAGAACACACAGTGGGCAAACATGTCATTACATCCTTCTTTGGATAGTATATTGTAAGAATAAATAATCAGATTATTAACAGTAAATACATCACATCTACTTTTTTAGGTGTTTTACTTTGACTTTCTTTATATTTTTGGGGTCCACCCAAAATCACATTGCTGTCCAGTATCTCACTAAACAGCATATTCCTTTGCTTCCCAGTATCTACCTAAGCATCTGCACATTTTGTGTGTGGATATGCCAGGCCATGAGGGAACCACACGCACAAATGCAGAGGATTACTCCATCCAGGGTCAAGTCAAAAGGATTCACAAAGTATGATAGCGTCTAAATCGATCTCTAACCAAGTAACTTTTAGATAACCAATTGTCGTCTTCTTTAAGCTATGTCTTTGTTTACTGTCCTTCTAATAGTTTGTTGAGACCATTCGCTTGAAAAGGAAGCCCTTTCATCTTGTTGGTATATCCATGGGTGGCAACGTAGCTGGGGTGTATGCAGCCTGCTATCCTTCAGATATATGCAGCATGACTCTCATTTGTCCAGACGGTCAGTCCCTTTTGTGTGTTAGTTTGCACATGAATTGAATTGTGTTTTACAGTACTATAAACCAGTTGTTTTTTTTTACCTGCCATCCAATCTACCTCCTGTAGAATATACTATGTTTATACCAATAGGTATAAGACATCCATGTGAGACCAAATTTGACAATCATCTGCAGGACATGCAAGAAAGTCAATATAATATGAGCATCCCACTGATACCGACTACACCTGGGGAGATGGAGGACATGCTAAGACTTTGCTCTCATGTCCGCTTCAAAATACCTCAACAGGTGATGTTCACCATTCATAAACCACAAGCATCTAAAATATTCAGATTTATTGTGAACCACTTGCCATTTGTCAATTGGGTTGTTTTCCTAGTAACCATGAATCTAATAATATTGTGTAATTATTTCATGCGTCACATGTATTAGATTCTTCAAGGACTAGTGGATGTTCGGCTTCCACATAATGACTTTTATCAAGAAGGTGAGACCACATATTACTGGGGGAAACGTCGTTGACAAAACAGAGGCTGTGGGATGCCAAACACTTCCACAATTTACAAATCTTGATCGAAACGTCTTATTTTGTTCTAATTCTAAGTTACCTTCCTGTCTTTAGTTTTCATGGAGATCATAGCAGAGAGCTCAAGATATGCTTTGCAAGAGCATCTACATCAAATCACAGCACCTTTACAAGTTATATGGGGGAAACAGGATCAGGTAAATTGAGAAGTTTGAAAAAGAAAAAACATTTTGGCATGCAGTTTGAGATCAAGAACACATTTTTGGTTATAAAATATCTAAAATGGAAACACAGGATATTAGCAATTGCTCAGTCTAGGTGATTCTCCTTTTCTATCCTGAAGGTGGTGGATGTGTCCGGAGCAGCAGTGATAGCAGAGATCATATCTGGTTGCAAAGTGGAGCTGTTAGAGAACTGTGGACACTCGGTGGTTATGGAGAAACCTCGTCGAACAGCCAAACTGATATTGGATTTCATTATCTTGCAGCAAGACCTGAGATGCAATAAGACTAAGAAGCGGTCATGATGTTGAACCTTCTCATTTCCATGTGTTCATAATGAAACAGCCCTATTATCATTTATATTTATGTATTGGCTAACATCCCCAGCATTCATCATACTTCCATTGCAAACACCTCAGGATTCCACTGTAGCATAAAACAATGAAAATATCTGAAGCAGTGAATCCTGGTTTAGAATATACGATTGTACATTTTCTAACAAAAATTGTTTAGAATTTTACAAATACGTTCACACCCTGCCCATGGGGTAGCCATTAGAGCCAACAGTTCGTCTACCTGTGCAGCCTTGAGCTGGACGCTCATTTGTCCTCCTTTTGAGATCATCCCTATTTATACGTGTGGTCTAACAAACTATTGTATAAATATAATATCTTGTATTTAATTGGTTATAACCAAATTAGCAATGTGGCTTCTGGATGTCATGTCAGGAAAGGACAAAAGTATTGAAAATAGACATTTTACGTGTACGGAATCCCCTTCTGGGAAATTCATCTTATAGCAGCTTGGATTTAAAGCTGGTCTAAGCTGGTATGAGCTGGTGGACCATCTTGGTCAAGCTGTTGTGAGCTGGTGGTAGCTGTTCTAGCTGGTGGTAGCTGGTGTACCTGGCTACCAGCTCAAGCTGGATTTTCCAGTAGCGTCACCTACTATGCAACCTTAACATGCAAAATCTGAACACATTTTCCAGCATAATTAGTATGTTAGGGGAGATCGGGTATGATTGTAACATGGGGAGAATTGTAACACCACCAGTTCCACCAATCAGGAATAAGAGGGGAGTCATATGATCATTTCAGTGCTACTTCATCCCTTATTCCACATGGTGGTTTTCAAGGCTGGAAACAGGCACATGCAGATTCTATAGTGAAAAGAAAAACGGATTTTGAGGCTAGAAAGTACATTTCTGACCAAGACTATATTTTATTTATTACTTATAATATCGTAAATAAAATCATATTATTTATATTAGATTCAATTGTAGTTTCTCAGACAACATGTGATGCATTTTCCCCTGCTAATTTCAAACCAGTATGTGAATACAGCTAGCTAAACAATGGCTGAATGGGGTGGGGTGGTTGTAACACATCTTTAAAAAGGATTCTGGGACCTCAGAAAACCAAATATTTTGTGTTCTTATATAAAATGGCAACCCTGTGTGGGTAAAATGTGCTCTATGCAGTCTCTGGGTTCACCAATCCTGCACTCCAGGGTTACCAGCATTAATTTGACTGATTAAGAATATACACACAGACACACCCACACACAGGAGGACACAAACACACATTGACCTTGTTTTTTATTTGACCTACATGTTCTTTACACAGGTATGTTTTTGTAGAATGTTCATTATGTTGATGCAATTCTATAGCCCAGTGGTCATTTGGTAAAAGAAAACTGTATATTTGAGTGTCGTCTGCATGACTGTGATAGGCAATATTGTTATTTTGCATGATCTGACTTAGCAGGACCATGTAAAGGTTGAATATAGAAGGCCCCAAAATTTAACCCTCATGTCACCCGCATGTCATGTTAGTTTCCGAGAAGTAGTTGCCAATTGACGCAAAGTTGTGCCTGTTTTCCAGATACGACTTAAACCAGTTTAATACCATTCCAACCCACTTTTCCAATATTTCTAGAAGTATTTTATGGTCAACAGTAGCAGCGCTAATATCCAAATGTAGTCAATTTTATATGTGAAAAAGGAAGCTAACGCACTGCATTTTTGTGTAGAAAGTAGTTAACGGGGTATTTCTGTCGGTGGGCTTGTCAGCCTGATGTTGACAGCTGCAAATAAAGTTGAGGTAAAATTTAAATTATTATTGGTGTTTGAGAAAAAGGTTAGTCTAGTATTTCTCAATTCTAAACTGTAAACAAGGATTCTCTCTTTAGATATTGTGATATTTGTGCGGTGTTGTTCTATTATCTATATCTTATCTATATCTATTCTGATTTGAGTAAATTGTGGATGTCAGAAAGTTAGTAGGCTAGTTAATTAAATTTTTATGATTGTTCTATATTGTAAAAGGTAAACTGATCGGGAGGACCAGTGTTGACACCCTGTGATTGGTGAACTATATAAAAAGCATAGAGCCTAAAAGCTTCTAAAGCTTGATCATTCATGTAGATAATATGCTAGCCACCCTTCACGTTTGTTAGAGCGGATAATTGTGTAACCTATATCCCCAAAAATAAAATGATAAAAGTCAAACCTGGCGGGATGAGGTTTAGCCCATCAGACAATTCACAGGCTTACATCTAGGCCTACATTTTATTAGCCAACAAATAGAAGATATATCCTAACTCAAGCCTAAAATAAATAGAGCAGACAAGATACAAGTTGCATTTGGTGTGGAACCTTTAACAAAAACATGTGAACGTAATTAACCAGAGCAGACAGCAATAAAATAGGCCCGCTTTGTGACAGAACACACAGTGCAAACGCTGTGCAATTTTGGACTCCTGTTTGCCATAGTACTGAGCAAAAACAGCAAACAACTTTATCAAGATCTAATTGATCAGTCAGGATTTATGTATGTGGAGAAACAGAAGGTGTTTAATACGTTTTTCAGTCATTGTTGACCAAATGCACGTTTTCAACAGTTGAAGGCCTGAAAATCAATGCTCGGCGGTGGCATTGGACATGCGTCGTCACATAGACGCAGAAGCTATTCAACCTGAAATGAGAAGAGGAATATTTGCAGTCAAGCATTTTTTTTTTTTTTTGTGAATGGACAGTAATAGCATGTGTCTTCAAGGGAGATGAACCTATATGCAATTTCAAAGTAGGCTTAATTTTTCACAAGATTGGCTACGCTAATTATTAGCCTATGTAAGCATTGTCCATTTATACCTCGCAGAAAAGAACAACATGCTCTCCTTGTCCTGACAGCACATCCACTAGCGTGGATATCTTTGTCACCTTGACATTAGTGCTGACAAAGCTGTTGTATGTTGGCAAGAGGCTTGTCATCATTGACAACTGGATAGACAGTCTTGCCTTGTCCACATCTCCACTGTATATGGCAGCAACGTCCTCAGGTATGGCAGAAGGACAAGAATCTTACCGGTCAGCGTTGATGGCATGATCAAGGAGCACATTTTCCACACCAATCAAGAGGCACAGAGCTGGCTGATCATGCGCGTAAGCTCATTTGTAAAGAGGTCACTGACTTTGAAAAACTGAGTCCTCTAGGACCTCGCTACTGGTAAGGGGCTTCACAGACATCCAGGCGGCTTAGTGCTTGTCTCTTAAGAGGCAGGATCAGACCTGTGCTGCTCTGCTGGAGAGTACCTGTGTAAAGTCTGTGGAATGCCTAGTCTGTTCTAAAGACTATGGTAATGTCCCCTAAGCATCTCCACAGAGGTGTGTACTGTGTGACAGGATGTCTTTGTTCTGAATAACTTATGCCACTTCTGCAGCTGCTGCAACGACTTGCAGACTCACTTTTAACCACAGGAACACTGAAAATTGGGCCATTAGAGCCTTTAACCCATTTTCTTTTCTTCCATGTTCCCACCCCCATACCAATGATGGAATCTAGAGTGTCGTAGACAGCCTCATAATTTTCCAGCAGAGCTTTTATTGCATTTGCACGGCATCTCCAGTGATAAGGGCAGATAGGCTTCAAACAATGACCACTGCCACTTGCAGGATTGGAGGAAACAAAAGAAGGGGAGGCTATTATATCCTGGAGGCCATGTACCAGACTGAGTGCTACTCTTACCACGCCGCATTTGGAGGTATGCCGTTTAAACTGGTTGGTACAGTGAATGGAGAGTGCCTTGAGATTCAAGTCCTCAATGTGTTTTGCCATCCCTGACATCTCCTCTGCAGCACGGATGCTCCGTCTTAAGACTGACCTCCCATGTCTGAAAGCTCCAGGCCACACCTACATAGAATGGCCTGCACTGTTTTTGTTATGGACTCTGCATAGGTTTTGGGGCAGTCATAAATTTACACATGCACATCCTGAATACACTTCACATGCCACCTCTGGACACTCGAGATGTGCACCATCTTCTTTCTGTCCGAAGAGGAACATCCAGTCTTTGCCCTTGTCCTGCAGCAACTGATCAATAATACGGACGGTGGCTTCCTCTCCACGAGTCGGCCTCCTACCAAAATGCTGCATTTCAAATAGCATACAACTACTTTTTTTAAAACTTTTAGCAGGTACTGCAGATGCCCTTACAAAGGACATACTGTTGCATGCAGTCACACAATTCGGATTTGGGACACACTACTTTGTTGTAATTATGCTTTAGACTTCGACCCTCTTGCTCACATATTCGTAGCAGTTCGTAGCGTTAATTAGAAAATCCTAGGTGCTCCATCAAGGTAGAGAGTCGACGTGACATATCCTCCACTTTGATGAGAATTGTGGGTCAGAATAGCCCAAAAAAAGGTATGCTGGCTAGCATATGGTAAAATGTGACCGAATGCAGTAGTACATCCAGGTATTTTTGCATACTGCATTTGACATAGGCCTACTATGTATTGTTACATACTAAATATTTTTCTGGCGTACTATATGTATAGCATGGGTATTGAGACGCAAAATTGAGGCGCTAAAAACGAAATCCATTGAATTATTATTATCATCATCATCATTATCATCATTATCATTATCATTATCATTATCATTATTATTATTCATTCGAAAAAAAACAGGAAAAGGATTTCAGCCAATCTAAATGTAGTCCCTAGTAAACAGGAAATGTTCTCACCTCCTTTAGCGTGCTCCCCACCAGGTTGTTAAACATGGGGCTGGCCGAGGCTTTGAACCCATTTCGACCTAAGGGACCAATGAAAACAGTCACATTCATTAATTTAAATTCAAACAATTGCTACTATACTGGTATTTTTCTTTTTAGTCCAAGAAATAGTGTTTGTGTAATTCTTTCAGAAATGTAACGTCGTTCTACTAATAAAAAGTAGCAACTTCACACCCAGTTTAATGATAGAAACAGATGTTTCTTCAGAAGGTGCGACGCTCACCTGTGACGGCTCCATCCAGATTTATGTAGGAAAAGGCCTTCATGTTCAGTGAAGAAAGATAACCCTGCAAACACATGGAAACACTTTGAACCCTCCGCCTCCAGAAACAGTTGGAAAAGGAATTCAAAGGCTACATTCAAACTTCATTCAATTTGGATTTATTACTCAGATTCTATTTATTTGGTTTGGCTTTTTGACTGTATGAAAGTGGGCCCAAATTCAAATGGAAACGATCAGTTGCCATATGATTTGTGCTATTCACACTGTTATAAAGAAAAACAGAGTCCATGGGTGTAATTTATTGTGGGGACGGTAGGGACCACTTTTCTGATTACCTAAAATTATCCCCACCCCTTGTTTGATAATATTCCATAGGCGTGTTCAATAAAACATAATTCCCATCGGCTCCACAAAGGACTAAATCCCTCATGCCCCAACTGGATAAGAAAGAGTTTTGATTGGTGCTTTGTATCAGTTTCACATCACTTTTGCCCCACCTAAACATGCAGCGACGTGATGGATGGAGTGAATTCTGGATGTAAACGCAGTGCTTAGACGAGCTTTGGACGGAGGACAGAGAGCTCGCTGGAGCATGCAGTCTGTCAAAGCCGCGGGTGCATTCCCTTCTGTGATCTAACGTTATTGTACCCGCGTCAAATGAAACACGCAACGTTGATTGTTATGTAGTGTGAAAGACACAGTCTGCCGCGCCCCTGAGTAGCCTGGAGTGTAGAATGAAAACTTCAAACATTTTCTGAGGTAGGACTCTGCCAAATTTATGCCACCACCACTTTCCAAATTAAATCTACGCCCTTGACTGAGTCACATTTGAGCCAAAAAAACAAAAAGAGGTGCTGATATACCTCCAACCACTCGGTGGCGCCGATGCTCCCATATTCCCCAGCAGACCAGCTGGCAAACACAATGCTTCTTCTGGGTTTGAACCCATCTGGAGAGAACAGGAGCAGCAACACATCAATCAAAAAC
This sequence comes from Galaxias brevipinnis, assembly GCA_036023535.2. Lineage (NCBI taxonomy): Eukaryota > Metazoa > Chordata > Actinopteri > Galaxiiformes > Galaxiidae > Galaxias > Galaxias brevipinnis. The sequence goes on along the minus strand of JAVQIZ010229090.1, from coordinate 7,463 downwards.
TCTTTTTTATTATAAAATACACCTAGTGTTCTTTAGTTGTTAGCATGTTAAATATAAAATCTTTCCTCTGTCTAAACTTTTGACGAAGGAAAGACTCTAAAACATAAAACTTTGGAGTAATTTTAGGCCAGCAACCTAGACCATGTTATCATACCACTCAAGTTACAAGGCGACTAAAAGTACCCAGTATCAGAAAATAAATCGGCCTCTTAGTAACTTCAGGTCTCCATAGCGACGGCCTAGTGGGTAGGACTGCTGGCCGGTGAACAAAAGCTCATGAGTTCAAATCCCACCTGGGAACAGCACCACTAGTGTGCCCTTGAGCAAGGCCCTTAACCCTGAATTGCCTGTAATCTCGTTGTAAGTAGCTTTGGCCGAAAGAGTCTCCTGAATGACGTACAGCAAGTCCCGTTAAACATCACTTGTCATGCTTACCCCTCTCAGTCCTGGCTGTACTCAGGACACTCGTCCTGTCCCTGTTCCTCTTTCCTCTGAGGCGTTCCCTCACCTAAACCTTTTCTATTGTCCACGTGCTATTTTCATTTTATGTGTAACTTACTCAACAAACAGTTTTTTTGGCAAAGTCCCACGAGTGTCCTAAAATATGTAATATTATAAGTAAAGACTTTAATCAAAAAGTAGAGAACTGATTTTAAGATGGAACTCCAGTGTTCTTTGTGAACTGGGTGCCAAATGAACTCACCGTCCTCCACCATACTGGAGATGGACCGGGCCAGTTCCACCAGTATGCTGGTACCAACTGTGGACTTGGCAAAACCTGGACCCCAAGCATCTCTCTGCGCACCCACGATCACAAAACGATCTGAGGGAAGGAGAGAGAAGCGAGAGAGAAGCGAGAGAGAGAGAGAGAGAGAGAAGCGAGAGAGAAAAATGAGTGGGAGGAAGAACATGGAGCATGTTGTAGGAGATAACTCCAAGCTATCGAAACATAAATAAAAGAAGCTTTTGGTCAAGATAAAATCTTCGTATAAAACACGCAAAGAATACGTTTGGTTCAAAAAGTGAGTTTTAAGACCCATGAAAAAGTTATGATTGGGAATTTAAATGTTTATAGCTACAAACAAAGTTAAATGTAGCAGCTACACAAATTATTAGCAGTAGTGGTGGTATTGATTCCAGGGGGGGAGACGGTCTGTTTGCCCAGTAACCATGACGACACCGAACCAAACCAGGGCTCAGCCTACCTGGATCCACGAATCCTTTGATGACCCCAAACACATTGTGGATCCTCTTCTCAGTCAGGACGTTGTTGATCTCCACGGTAACCATGTCGTCGTCACTCCCCAGCTTGCTCATGCCCCCCCAATTTGACGGCATCGCCTGCCCCCCCATCTTTCTGTGGAGATGCGAGAGGAGGAGAGAGAGAGAAGGCTTTGAACTCAACATCATTTCATATTCGGAACAACATAAAATCTGAAAACACAAATGGCCATTTCATACCTTATATTTCATTATCTTATCAGTTAACTGTTATTTCTGTGTACACCAACCTTATTAAAAATGTGCAACACCAAATTACAAACCTACATCCAAACCCTAATCCTAAACAGAGTTTATTTTGATCCCCTGGACACCCCGGGTGGGTGGGGGGTCTTTACCTCATCATGTCCAGGGCCATTTTAGCCGTGATGGTCTGGGCCAGGATGGAGGGCAGCCCTGAGGACTGCACCGGGGGGAACTGGGTGTGGTTGAAGGAAGGGAAGCCCGGAGTGTAGGGGTCACCGGAGCCCAGGTGGACCTGAGAGAGAAAGACAAGAAGGAAGGAAAGAAAGAAAGAAAGAAAGAAAGAAAGAAAGAAAGAATGAAAGTAGGACAGAGACGCAAGTATAGGAAATGAGATAAATATGTAATAAAAGAGAGTGATAAATGGAGATAGAAAGATAAAGAGAGAAAGGAAATAAAGGCCAGAGAGAGAGAGAGGAGGAGAGATACAGAGGAGGTAAAAAAGAAGTCAACATAACCTTTTCTACTAAATCTCTATTCGTTCTCCTGTAGGAAGTATCTGTGTGTTTGGTGTCGTTTTATCTGGTGACCCCCAGCCATCTTAAGACTCCTCACTGAATCTGTTACTACCACCATGGATCAATGTCCAAATGCACCCCCCCCCCCTTTTTCAAAACAGTCAATCATAAACACAATGTAATTCTTAATGCTCCCAGAATCCTTGGTTTGGTGTGCAAAGGACTCACATGGCCGTAGAGCTCCGTGTTCTCGCCGACGGCGTAGTCTGCCTGGTCGGGGTAGATGAGAACAGCAGCAGCTCCCACCTTGGCAGCGTTGGCCACCTACAGAGAGAAAAACACGTACACACACACACACACGTACACACACACACCTCATTCAGTGTTTCTCCTCTCTAAGGCAAGTGTACACAGACGTGACATTGACTAGTAACATGGAAATAATAATAATGGACATCAATGAATGCATGCATACACGTATTAAAACGGAAAGCTAAATAACAGAGAACATTCAGGACGGGAGAACACACTGGACATCTCAGGAGTAAACTAGCAGTGGGAAAAGAAGGTAGGTGTGTGTGTGTGTGTGTGTGTGTGCGTCTCCTCTTCGGTAGAACGGACCTTCTCGGCGAAGCTTATCTTCCCCGCTCGCAGAAGGATGACCCTGCCCGTGGTGTTGATGTTCTTGTCCTGGAGCAGCCGCAGGTCTTTGGCTAGGCCGTAGAAGCCGTAGAGGATGGCACCCTACAACATGGAGCCTTCTGTTAGAGACATCCAAAGATCATACAGGCCCAGTCAAAGGTTAGGGCGCACTTTCTCATTTACTTGAATGGGAAAGTGTGTCCAAACGTTTGACTGGTATTGTAAATAAACCAGATATAAAACAAACAGATATGGGATCATGTCAACAAGGAGAAAAACAGTGAGCGCCCCAGTGTTCAGTTATCTAGAAGACTTTCTTTCGTGGGTTCTGTCGTCAGATATGAAGATATAACATCCACAAGTTGACAAACGTTTTGGATTTGTGATAAAGCGACGCGCCCCAAAATGTAAAAAGAAGAATATGTGTCTTCAGTCTAAAGGCAACGCATTCTGGAAGGCTGATCTTTAACATTGGCGGGGAAAGGACAGACACTGGCTGGGGTTTGGGTTTGCGGCCCGTTGCCGTGGTTACCGTGGCCGTGCCGTTGGCGCTGTAGGACAGGAATCCGCTGGGCCGTCCGACCTCTGACCCTTTGAAGCTCACGCGGTTGGTCCCCGACGCCGGCGGGTCCTGCACCTTGATGAAGTGCTGGTCGCTCCAGGTGGTGAGGCCCAAGCCCTTCAACTTGGTCATGACCTGGCTGGCTAGCAACTCGTCGCCACGGGAACCGGCCTGGTGGCTATTACTGCTGAACTCTCTGCGGTAGACAAGACAGAGACAGTGAGATGGGTAGAGAGAGAGAGAGACAAACGGACAGGCAGACAGACAGAGACACAGAGGGAATGAGGGTAAGAAATGGAAGAGGAGGCTCATGTAAATGATATAAAAGGCCTATGCCTTGTAGCATTACGAGTCTGCAAAGACCGTTCTAGTGTGTGGTTCAAAAAAAGCAACGGGAATGGGTTGGAGCAGTTCACATCCATACAGATAGATATGTATATATATATGTATATATAAACACAGATTTATGTTACCTCATAATACATGGATACATAATAAACTAATATAACTGCAAGCAGTGATAGCGGTGGCCGGCTATGGAAAATTATTACAGGAAAAAAAGAACATTAAGAATAAAAAATAGAGACAAAAAAAGAAAGAAAAATTGCAGTTAACAAAAGAAAGAAAGACAGAAAGACAGAAAGAAAGAAAAAATGACAAATCCGGTAGAAATGGTCATAGAACTCTCAGCAAATGGAGGAGGTTGCACACCCACCAACCTACAAAACCTTCAATATCCTAGATAGCAAAACTAGACTGTTAAAGTACTGAAGAAGACTCTCTTGCCCTGTTGCAAGACTGAATAGTATTACTGACTTGGGTATGCTCAACAGATGACAACGTCTGTTCACCTATTTCGTTTACATGATTCACTTCAACAGCGCACATACGGAACGGACGAGACATGCTCTGACCTTGTTCACAGACACACCATACACAGTCACGGTGTCACATCTAACAAAAGTACAAACCGATATCTGCGTTTACAGCACTTCATAACTCTTTACAAAAAATGATAAAAACATAACAAGGAAGCATAAACATGATACCAAGGAAACATTAAGAGCGCTGTCCACAACAATAAAAGAGTTGCAGGCCAGGTCTGCTGATGCTACATTACGTCATGTTCCTTCAAGTACAAAGAAGTCTGCCTTGCAACATGTAGTTTTCTAGATAGAGTTCTGAAATTTGAAATGCTTCATGACATCGGTCTTTGGATTTTTATCTATTTTTTGAATGTAGATTGTTTCATGAACCAGTGAGACATGACAAAGTGAATGTGCAGTAGTGTTTACAGCAATACATTTTGATGTGCTGTGTCAGTTTTTGAGCAATCAACAAGATACTCAATACAGTTAATGTTGAGAGTTGGAAGATGATATCCTGAAACTTTGATGTGATTTGTTTTTATGGTTTTGGACTTACACTTTGAGTACACCACCAGTTTTTGAAAAAAACAGAGTGATGGACTTCATAATTTGTAATGGTTTACCGCATATGAAAGTTTTATCTCACTGCAAGGGACAAGTTCTGAAATTTTCAAAGCTGTAACCCTAATGGTCTATTTATGATTTTTTTTAACACTTGGAACTTTCAACTGCTGCTATAGCGCCACCAACAGGAACAATGAGACGGCATGGCATGGGTGGTCGTTTTGAGAAGACCTGGGCATGTGTGCCACATTTGGTGCATTTTTAACCATGGGAAGTAGGATATTTGGGGTAATGATAATAATAGTAATAATAATAATAATAATAATAATAATAATAACAATAATAATAATACTAACGATTACAATAGGTTCCCGGCTGTACCAGCCGGCCACCTAATAATAATAATAATAATAATAATAATAATAATAATAATAATAATAATAATAATAATACCGATTACTATAGGTTCCCGGCTGTACCAGCCGGCCACCTAATTACAGTATATGGATGACTAAAAATGCCTTGCAGGCAGTGGGCCTCGCTGAAACCCCTCACCCAAAAGAGCTCTCAAACTTTTCGGGGCTGAGCTTGCTGGCCAGCAGGGACTTGACGTCGGACCAGTCCATGACGGGGGCTGCAGCGGCGGCGAAGGCGGAGGAGGAAGAGGAGGGCTCCTGATAGCTCGTCTCCTCTGCAGTGGCCGGGTCACACACCACAGAGGCTGGGGAGACGTCCCTCTTCCTGTGGACCAGGTAGCCTATCAGGTAGCCTGGGCGAGACCAAGAAAAAACACAGAGAGAGATTTGAGAGGAAGACGAGATGGAGAGAAAGACGATGAAGGACAGGGGATGGAGAGGTCACCAAGACACAGACACACACACAGACACACACACACACACGGATGGATGATGAGGTCACATTCAAAACCACAGTGTCAGCTAAAGACGAGAAACCTTATCCCAACGCTTCCTCTCCTCTCCTCCCCCCCCCCACAGTATCAATATCAGACACACCACTGAACGACTGGAGAAAAACAAGACGACACACGCATGAGAGAGAGAGAGAGAGAGAGAGAAAAAGAGAGAGAGAGAGAGAGAGGGGGGTGGCGGTTCATCCTCACCGATGACGAAGATGAGCAAGGTGGTGAAGGCCATGAAGAAGAGGTTGCGGGGCGTGCGGTGGTGGGCGGGGCGCACCTTGTACGGGTCCCCCCCTAGGGCGTGGTGGTTGACCCCGTTCCCCCCTCCCCCCACCTCCTCGTCGGGGTCCACGTCTGACGAGAGCTTCATCTCCACCTGGCTCTCCCCGCCCTCCATGTTCTGGGTCAGGTTGAAGCGCGTGTACGAGCGCGGCTCGCCATTGAACTGCGCGGGGGGGTCATTGAAAGGTTATAGGTCAACATGAAGAATCTCCCCAAAACTTGAATTGGTATTGCAAATATGATACATCAAATTTTGTAAAATGGTAAGAAAGAGTAGCATTTTTCAGAAGAGACCATTTAAATGGGAACAACGTCCCCACTTAAGCAGGCTGTGTTTTTGTAACTGCACCCCTGTGCATGCAGTATTGTATGTTATGCTGGCAAGAGATTCACATTCTCTGTTTGAAAGTTTAAAGACAAATGTGCAATAAATGGGGAGGAACTCTGCCATTTACCTTGGCCTTGATGGAAGGGAGAAGAATGGAGAGATGAAAAGAAGAATGGAAAGATAGATAGGAAAATTAAAAAATTTACGAATTTACAGAATGAATGAAAGGTTTAAAGCACAGGAGCAAAACTACTTATACACACACACACACACACACACACCCCCACGAAGAAAGTGCAGTCAGCACAAGTTGAGTGAGAGAGTTGCACTGAGTAAGAAGGGGAAGGGGTTAGCCCCAATGCTCCTTTGATTGCCATAGCTCTTAAGTTTGTCAATAAAGCACCCAGTCTTTGAATAGCTAGAGCCTCCATTGCTCCAAAAGAAACAATAGGTTATTAATGTTACCTATAAATATTATTATGTCTAACCTCATCTTGCATAGCCTAGTCAAGTTTTCTAGAGTATTTATATTACCAAAGAAAACATTTTCCACACGCAATGAGGAATAATCTACAAGAACTTTGAAAGGGTGTGAGCTCTAGGTATTTGATGTTAGGCTAATTTACAACAGCAGCTGAGTCTTTCTTCTTATAATTTAATGTTCATTTCCAAAATGGCTTCGACTAGTAAACCTTTCTACATTTGAATAAACATGCAAAATAAAGGATTTTATGAGCACTAAGAGAAACAAGGTGTTTTTGATTAACCATTAAAGAAGTGGGTGCATCGTGCCATGTAGATACTCACTATTTTGGATATGGTTGACCTTGCCTGGTCCATGTTGGTAGTATCTCAGCAACCTCTAGAGAATAACAAACAAACAGAGATACAGTGAGGAGTCCTGATATGGCCGGGGGGGGGGGCACGAGATAAAACGAAACCAGACACGCAGAGCAGTAACGAGACAGTTGGCGGTTTCTTAACCGTTATGACACTCCAATTTCGTTTCATTGCTGCGTGCCAGTCCTGATCAGATTGAGGTTTTCTTCTCAAGAGAACAACGGTGGTTTCCTCGAGAGGAGAGAGAAGAGTCCCACACTTCTAGTCCAAACAGGCGCCTGAGGCTCCTACGGTGCCAAACCCAAACAAAGCTCTGTTCCCAAACAACACAAAAAGCCCAGTGTCCCGTCAGGAGTGGGCCTTGGCATTCCCTCCCAACACCACATGGAACCAGACGTGGACTAACGCAATACCTGGGGGGGGGGGGGGGGGGGGGGGGGGGGGGGGGGGGGGGGGGGGGGGGGGGGGGGGGGGG
>JAVQIZ010229061.1:0-11306 GCA_036023535.2 Galaxias brevipinnis | reverse complement strand
TAACCGTAACTAGCTTATGCAATGCAGTCTAGCTAAACTGAATGATGAAGTTAGCAGCACCGCTCTGAGGTGAGTGTCACTGCTTCCAAAGCGAGAGCAGGCACTATGACACGTAACGTTAAATTTTCCTAATGCTATCAAATCAATCATATAATATATATTTACCGTTACCTTAGCAGACAGGGTTTTAGCTAGATTTGGAGCTCTCACAAGGTTACGCGTTAACTTGTTCAAATTATACAGTAATGGCCTGGCATTTGCTACAAATTGCGCGGACATCCACAGACTCAGACCAGGAAAAAATCAACATCAAATAAGAAAGATGCAAGAAGGCAAGGGGGATTTGTATTAAGTGAATCGTTAAAAATTAAAACAATCAATGCCTTGAGACGGCAAACTATAGGTGGGCTGTCCTGTAGCACATATTATCAAATACTGGGCAGGACAAACGTGTTTTTCTTTTTATTTTATCCAGTGATTAAACAGCGAATGCTCCAAATTTGTGTTACTTACTAAACGTTTATTAATAAAAACAAATTCTTAAACTTTTAGTTTATCTAAAAGGGACAGTTTTAGTGTCAAAAAAAGGTTTTTAATATTACCGAGTTGATACTTCGGTGTAGCCACGCCATATCCTCAAAAAGCCCAAACCTCCTACGGCCAACTTTGGCATTAGTTTACTTCTTTGTGTGGGAAAAATAATGTATATGTTGCTACAGATACTTTGAAAAACTCACTGCCTTTACAGTTACATGGTTGTTTACCTAAATTAAGGCTGAAACATTAAAAACGTGTATGCTGAAACCCGCCAACGTGTCAAACAACATAGCTTTTTTATGACGCGGCCCTTGTCAACAACAAATCTACGGCTGAACGACTGTCTTTTCTCACGGCAGTTTATAGGCTACCCAAAACTCGTATGGTGCATGTTAAGTTATATTATATATTAAAAGTATTTTAAAAGAAAGTGTCAGAAATCCGCAATATTAATAGCCTTGCCCTGATAATTAAAACGAGCCTGTTGCAACATTTTTACTAGATCCTGGCTGTTAACATTAGCTTGGTATTGATAACATTACCAATGTATATCACTTCGATTCACAATCAACATGGCCAAAGTTTCCATTTAATGTGTTAGGTAATAGTAGCCAAACTGACTGACATAACTGTACATCTAGAACAATCAAAATATGTTTCGCTTTATGGATTTCAACCAACGCGACTGAACTCTAAACCTAAACAAACTTGCTAAGAAGCTAGTGGAGAATAACTTACCGCTGTCCTCGGTGTCCTGAACAAGTGAAGGCACGGTACATTTTGAGGGGGCAGACCTTTTTTTACCTTCGATCGAATTTTTTTTTTTTTGGTGAATATTTCCCAGAGGCCTTGGTGTAGTCAGAGTTGAAAGGCCAAGGTGGAACTTTTTGATTAAAGCTTGTACCGATTGAAGTAAAGTATACAACACGTATATTAAATATGTATTTGTTTACTGATTGCTTAGTCCCCATAAGGTCATGTCTGGACAAGGGTTTACTTAAAAATTAATTAAAGTTTGACTTTCAAAAATGATGGGAAAAGCGAGGTGATTTACTTTGAAGACAAGGAGCGCTGGACTATTTCGTGCCCGTTTCATTTGAGAAAGAAAACAGAGCATTGCGACAAAGTTTTGCATCGGCTACCACCAGAGGCGAGTTTCGACATGACAAAATTATGTTATTAACAGTAGAACTATGGAAAGCTGGAATTATCAGTGATTTATGAATATATTAATAAACCAGTCAATCAATCGTTCGATATTAAATAAACATATTTGTTTATATAACTGCTCAAAGTTCGTGTAACAACAGAACATACGCTCTTTGGAAGCTAACTGCGAATTGGCAAGAGATCTATTGATATAAACACTTCTACTTTGTGAAGCTAAGTATTACGCTGGAATGACTTAAAAGACTAAGTTAAAAGAAAAGTTATGTTTGTGTTGATTTAAACAGTTTAAAAACGGTACACAGTGCGTTTTTCTTCACCGCTGCGTGAATGCAACTGCCGTCGTCTACATTGTAGCTGTTAGGTTTGTCCTGCCTATTAATTGTGTTGTTTTTGTCTTCAGAGGAAATCTTTGACTTAACTAAAGTTACCAGCGTAAAATATGGTCAGTTCGAATTAAATCAAACGCTATTCTAATTATATTTAATGTTAATTGCTTTGTGTTCTACTAGTACATCAGTACTTTCCGGCAAGCAACATGTGAATGGTGTCGACCTGTTCTATCAGCAAACTGGCAGAGGGAAGCATGTTGTTTTGCTTCTCCCCGGGGCCCTAGGTAAGAAACAAGGACACCATGTCATTACAAAATCACACATAGCTCACACCTCCTCAGTAATAGTGTGAAGATACACTATTATTGTAAGTATGCCACTGGAACTTCATTGGTAACTGCAATAAGCTCTTTGTTGTATTTTGCTCTAACCCCAAACTTAGGAAGCAGTCAGACAGACTTCGGACCTCAACTAAAATCGCTGAACAAGGAACGCTTCACTGTCGTGGGTTGGGACCCTCGCGGGTATGGCTCCTCACGCCCCCCTGAGCGAGACTTTCCACCAGATTTCTTTGAGAGAGATTCTAAGGACGCTTTAGACCTTATGACGGTGAGACCGCCTAAATATACATTGCAAGAGTATTAAATGTTTTGTTTTTTTTACCCAGTAATGTACACGTGGTTGTTTTTCTATCAGACTTTAGGCTTTGCCAAGTTCTCTTTGCTGGGGTGGAGTGATGGAGGGATCACTGCCCTGATCGCAGCTGCAAATAAACCCTCTCTGATTAACAAAATGGTGGTTTGGGGATCCAATGCGTATGTCTCACAGCAGGACCTCAAAATATACAATGGTACAACTTAAGAGTTATGTTTCTATGTGGTAATACACTAAACATTGAATTAAAGAATATCAATGTATATATAATGATACCATGTGTCTTCTTCAGGGATCCGAGATGTTTCTCTATGGAGTGCCAGGATGAGGAGGCCAATGGAAGAGATGTATGGAGTGGAGCTCTTTACCAAGACATGGGAGGCTTGGGTGGATGGAATTGCCCAGTTTGCCCGCAGACCAGAGGGTATAAACCAGAATTTTTTTTAATTTCTGTTATTAGCCTGATCAGGGTACCTTTATAGAACTTTTGGGGATTCCTGTGTTTAGGAAGTATCTGCACTGAGCTGCTTCCCCAGATCAGCTGCCCAACCCTCATTATCCATGGGGAGAAAGACCCAATGGTGCCCAGATTCCACCCACAGTTTCTCCTCCAACACATCAAGGGCTCGCGGTAATCAGACACAGATGTACGCATACACTTGCTAAACTGATGCGACTGCAACCCTATGGTAAAATATGTTATAATACTCTCTTTCTAGATTGCATTTGATGCCAGAGGGGAAACACAATCTTCATCTACGGTTCGATGCTGAGTTTAACAGGCTGGTGGAAGACTTTTTGGAAGAATGATTTTTTTAAAATTAGTAGCGATCAAGAATAAGTATAATTAAAATAATAAAAATGTTTTAGAGACTCATTATTTTCAATGAAATAGTATTTTTTATCATTATTAGAATGTATATAATAAAATATGTGTTCGGTGTTGTTTTTATGCTAATTTCAAAGTTGAGTCTCTGAAGAGAGCACGTATCTTCAATCGATTGCTTAGGCCTTTGACTTGATCTTCGGGAACAAGGAAGTGAATGGTTCATTGTTTACAGGATAAACGCACATGAGTTCAAATGTCTTACTTTTAGATGCCAAGCTTCAACAAATAACAATGAATGTAGCGGAAAATGGAGCTTCAGACGAGGCCATAACAGTGCATAATTTCTCTGAGAAATTCTTGGAGCAAGTTGTGCACTTTCATGTGATGAAACTGAACGGAGGGTTTTTCCTTTGGGTTGGTTCGAGTCCAGTATTGTCCAACCTGGCCGTATCAATGAGCAGTAAATATGTAAGTCTTAATAAATTATTGCCTACTGTGTATTAATTGTATTAATTCCGGTAGCTGCATTTCTTTAGAAGGTTTGGCTTCCTTCCAGATAAAGGTTTGTCTTCTGATCAATTAAACTATTTCTTCAGGATGCAATGCCTTTGTCTACTTCGCTGTTAGGGGACCCATCAGACACCACTCCAAATTCCCTGGCACAAAGATTAGGTATGTGACGGATCTCACCTAAGCCGCTGTGTTTATAGTCATGCTTGTTTCAATAGGTTTTGTTATCAGCTAACTTCAATGTGTAAATACGTTCCAATTTTGTAAGCCTTTGTCAAATAAACCTATACAGTTATGGTTATGTAATGTTTTTGATATTGCTATTTTGTACAGCTAAGAAGACCAAGAAGCAGGTGTTTGTGAGTTACAATCTCCCAATGACAGACTCCAACATATCCCTTCTGGTGGAGAGCAGGATCAAGAAGGAGCTTGAGACACATCCAGAGCTGTTTTAGTTCCCTGTACAGGTCTTGCTTTTTATAGAGAAATACTTGAGTGCATTCTAAAGGATTCGAAGTGAATTGGCTCTTCCATGCTCCTCCCTTACCTTACTTACTACCTTACATATGGCTGAAAATGTCAAAGTGTAACAACTTAAACTTTGCACTGAAATGAGCAGCCCTAGCCTCAAAAAACTAAAGTCTACAGACATTTACATGTCAAGTGTTCATTTATTGATTTGTATACCAATAAATTGTTTATTATCAAATCATTAATGGCTTTTGTACAAATGCATCATATTAAAAATTAACACTTGGGTAACAACATTAGTGGTTGAGTCACCTATGGTATTATCTTTTTTTACTACAAACATTTCAATGCGAAAAACATACAAATGTAAAGTTCTCAAAGTACGTCCCATGTATCAATGAATGTGTTATATATATATATATATATGTGGCATGTTTACCTGACCTGAAGACAAGTCCATTATTTTATTTATTTTTGTTTTGACAAAAATGTTCACTAAAACTATTCAATGTGTGCACTAAGTAAAAAAACAACTGAACTTGATAGTCTAGACATCATCAGTAAGTGGCACAATTACAAACATTTTAGAGAGTCATAGGAAAGAGTAGGTGAATGTGTTCAGCTATTCTATTACATAGGCAGCTTGACAATGCTGCATTACTCTAATCTAAACTTTCTTTTAAAAATCTGCAAATATTGTGCTTCCTGGCATGGCCATCCAACATTTGATCGTACTAGTTACACATCCTAGAAAGAGGATTACAACTTACAATATTGCCACGTTACAGAGAATTACTAAGGTGTCGGGGAGTGACTAGCTACCTAGGGAAGTATTTCAAGCAACAGAATGCCATTGGCAACATTGATAAAATAAATACTGTTTTACTTAATTTACATGGTGTTTAGGTTTGTAGAATAACAGAACCGTCATGACAAAGCCATTAAGAAGCTGAGATGTGTCATAAGACGTAACTGTCCATTCAACCCTCAGATCTTTTTATTTAACCACACAATAGGCTAAGGTTTCCGGCTGCGATTCACAATGTTTTGGCAACCATCATTTACCATACATAGATTAACTCAAAAGGTTTTGAAACCCAAAATACTACTTACCTCAAACTGAGAATAAAGTGCCAATTTATAATTTTAAAGGCGCCACAGCTATAGTGAAACAAAGATTCTCATGTACATTTATTTATGCCCTTTTAAGCTATTTAGAGTAGTTGGTTAAGCCAATCCCTGCATCCTCAATGTTTTGCAAACAATCACACATAATTGATTGTGTCTGACATTTAGTGCAATTACAACTCATCGAGAGTCAAGAGGCTACATTTTCACCCCACAATCGTCATCTCACAATTCCAACTTTTATCAGTTGGAACACAGACATATTTTTTTAAAATGAATACAATAATATTTTCCTTGTTCATCTCTGCAAGTAGATTACAGTTCACGAATTGAGGCTTATGATATGCTCAAAACTGGTGCACACTTTCAGTTTGCTTCAATAACATGCACAGATTTGAGACAAGTTCCAAGTAGCCTATCTTGTATCAAACCTAGAAATGTAAGTCTGAACCACTCTCCTACATCCTACTGACTACATGTCTGTTGGTATAGTCTTGATAGGACCATAAATAGTTCCTCCAGAACTTTTCAGCAATAACGCTGCAGTATTTTGGTTTTGTACAAAACAAATTTGGAAAAAAAGGATTTTAAGTCCATGATCTCAGACTAACATAAAAGTTGGAATCGTTAAACAGCCATATTGACCTGCTACTAAGACCCACGCACGCCGTTGGCTACTGTGCTGTTGACAATCACCTCCCCTCCCGTGGCATAGGCGTAGGAGGATGGCACCGCTGCCAGAGCAGTGGCCACAGCCACTGTTGCGCCCCCTGTAGCAGAGAGGTGCAGTGGCGTGTCGTGGACGCGGGAGTAGTCCCTGTCTGTCTTGGTGAGGAGTAGGTGCTGCTCCCCTGGGCGGAGGAGGATCTGTCGCGTGAAGCTCTCCCCGTCAGCCAGGCTCTCTGGAAGGGGCTGTCCCTGTGGCTCGGGCAGCAGCAGCAGGCAGATGATACATAGCAGGGTGCAGCAGGCGAAGATCACGTGGTGGAGGAAGTAGCCCTTCTGGTTATGGAGCTCCATGATGGGGGCGGTCAGCATGCCGAAGCCTGCGCTGGCCAGCACCAGGCCCAGTCCACCACCCCTACAGACAGACAGACAAGACAAAGGCTTAGAGGAGCATTGCACATTTGGAAAGGCAATTTTTTTACTTATATGGGGAGTTTTCGTTTTGTCTGTCTCATACTACAGTACACCACAAGATGGAGCCAACCACGCACTTACAAACCAAATCCCTGCCAGGTCTTGCTCTTAACAGTTTAACAGGTTACATTGTAGGAGCATATGCCAGCTAGTCTAATGGCCATGTAGTAATCGATGTGTGTGTGTGTGTGTGTGTGTGGGTAGTTGGGGTTCAGCTCACCTGATGACAGTGGGTGTTATCTCGGCACAGAAGAAGATGCTGAGGATGCTCACGGCGTGGGAGGAGAACATGCCGATGATGGAGAAGGCCACCGAGAACTTCCTGTTCAGAGTGTCTGTCAGGACTAGGGCAAAACAAAGAGGAAAAATACCGTTCGGATAGCCACAGTCATTTTGTCTGGGTGAATGATGGATCAGAGAGAGAGGCATATAATAAGGCGGCACAGAAAGCTATGTACTAGCCTTGAATTTAAATGACTCATTCATTCTTCATAACACCGTTTCGTCGGGTTTTACCATAGTGGTTCTAGAAATAACGGAGCACAGTATGCTCCTTGAATATGTGCAGACTAGCAGGCATCTTGTATTCCAATCCCAGACTCCCACTGTACCTATGTCATGGCGCAGGCTGTACTTCCCAATCACTGGATTCCAACATGGGTGGGGGGAAGAGAAAAACATTGACATTGTCAGACAGTGAAAGGTCAAAGTAGAAGCAAACAAGCACAAGGACAACCATTTAGAAAACTGAACATCTCTATCTTTTCCCCTCGGTTTACCAAGAATGTCTGAGATAATGATCGAAACTTTAAAGTAGGTCAAGAAGAGATACAGAAGGCGGTGCGCTTGTTTCACGGAAGCCTTGCAAGCTATCGCCGCTAAGTGGCAGGAACGGAAACGATGACATGAATGGCTTCATGATTCTTTTAAGTACACTGCCCATCGATGATAATTTGAGTTGTTGACATGTTGTGCTAACATTTGAGCGGTATGGACAGGAGCTTGGGTTCTGCACGAGCACTCACAGTTGAGCAGACCCAGTTGGAGCAGCGACGCCAGGGCGGTGATGATCATGAAGGTGAGCAGGCCCCCACGACGGCCCATTAACCCCACGGCCGGACACACCGCCAGGCAGGTTGCCATGGCGATGCCGGCCATGGTGTAGTAGTCCGCGTGGCACATAGCGGTGGGCTGGGCCTCGGGGTCCATCATACTGCGAGCGAAGCAGTGATGGATGCCGTACCCTGTCAAACTGTAGACAAACGCACACACACATACACACACGATTTTATCAATGTAAAGTATTAATAAATGCTACATCTTATAGTAAGGGGGTGGGGGGTGGGGGGGGCCTAGTCAGTACTGCTCGAACACTCTCTCGTATACACTACAAATATGTAGGCCTGCCCTGATTTCTCTGCGGTGAAATGCTCACATACTTACGAGTTGACACACAGCACCACAATGTTCTTCCACAGGTTCCTGGTGCTCATCATCTTCACAATGCATGACCTCTGGGGCTTCTTGTGCAGCTCCTGCTCCAGCTCTGATGAAGGGAGATGATACAAACACAGAGACACATCTTCAAACGGTGACACACGGTCATGGATACTCACACTGGGGAAATCCACATCCTTAAAACACACATGTACAATAATTATCAATATTGTTTTTTGTATTTCATCAACAGGAATTGTGACTGTTATTGATTGTCTGTGTATTGTTTTATTTCTGTGTGTGTAGGCATATTTATAATAACAAAACCAAAACGAGGTAAAATGATGAGGTCAAGCTGTGGGGCCATCAATCTCCCTCCCGTGGGTTCTCAGGGGACAGATCCCAATGGTGACTCCGACGACCCTATGTCCTAATGGCTTCTGACATGAGTGTCTACCCCTCATCGATCCTCCAGTGAGAAGCTGATAATGACATGGACTATGTCCGTACATGGCTGGCTCCAGGTCTTAACGGCCTATTTCATCATTTTGAAGGCAGAGACTGGAATCTGCACACATGAGATTTGTGTGAGCAGATATATATATATATATATATATATATATACGTGTGTGTGTGTGTGTGTGCTACAATGGGCACATGTTTGTATGTGTATGTGTGTCCATTGCAGTCCCATTTCATCACAATAAAAGGAGGACATGTAGCTACATGAACTCCTTCTTTGCCAATATGAAATATTAATAGTGTAGAGACATGAGAGAAGCTGGACAGAAATGAAAGGGGTTCCCAGGTGTCTTTCTTTTCAAGAGTTCAATCAGAAGCAGTGCGAGATTTCCAATCAGGTACCCTCTGTCTCTCTCGCTCCCGGTCGCGTCAAGTGCCCTCACCTGCCAGAACACCACTGGGCTCAGTTGTCATGTCAACCTGGTTCTTCTGGGCGATGCGCAGCATCATGGCTTTGGACCTGCGGTAGTGCTGGGTGGCCAGAAGCCAACGCAACGACTCGGGGAAGATCCTGAGAGATGAGAGGGGGAGAGAGGGGGGAGGAGAGAGGGAAGAGTGAGAACAGAATATGTTAAGAGTGCAAGAGGGAAGAAAGACACAGAGGGTGAAAGAGGGCAGCACAATGGGATAAAGAGAGCCTTGTCCGTGGGTCTGAACAGTGTGCACAGTGTTCTGTGTGCTGGTCAGTGTGTACTGTACAAGCCGATGCCTGGTCCTACTGGACAACACTCTGCCCCCACAGTGGAATCCCTGTGTGGGCGGGCCTTACCACACATAGGGCAGCATGAGGACGAACGGGCCGATGATGACAATCTGGAGCACCTGCCAGTCGTCTCGATCGGGCCAATTGCGGCACAGAGCCGCCACGCCGGGCATCACCAGCTGCCCGCCCACCATCAGGAAGCTGGCCACCATGGTCATGGAGAAGCGCCAGCCTGGCAAACACAGCTCGATCCCTAGAGAAAGGGAAAGGGGGAGGGAGAGAGAGAGAGAGAGAGAGAGAGAGAGAGAGAGAGAGAGAGAGAGAGAGAGATGAAAGGAAAGAGAGAGGCAGTCAATACTCGGGTTAATTTGAATTGTTAAGGAGTGCAGCTAGCAAGTGCATCTCGGGGGTGTATCATTCCTGAGTGTGTGTTTAACGTGGGAGTCCAGCAGTGAATAATTGATCACCCCTACATGGCCGTGCATGTTCCCCAGCGACGTGGCAGTTAAAACACACTGACTGACCCACACAGGAACATGTGATGAGCTATCCAGTCAAACAGAGCGCCCTATCTCACAACTCTCTATTGTCTTCCCCTACTGGCAGCGACATGGTACAGTCCAGATGGCCCGCTCCAGATGGCAAGGTCTATTTGAAGGTGACTGGGCGGGGGATTTAGTAGGATGGTTACTCGCTAACCATGTCGCCTTCCATTGCAGAGACAGTGCAAGCAAGAGAAAATAGGGAGGCGTGGGGGGGCTGCAGGAGGGAGAAGGGGGAAAACCCAGGGCAGAATACAAATGAGACAGCCTCCTGAAGACAGCCCGAATCCCCTCCATTCATCAGCAGGATCACCGGAGGAAAATAAATAAACCCTACTACTACTCCGTGAGAGAGAGAGAGAGAGAGAGAGAGAGAGAAAGAGAGAGAGAGAGAGAGACAGCAAGAGAGAGACAGCACGAGAGAGAAATAGAGACCTAGAGATATATAAAGGCTGGATAAAAGGACCGATAGAGAAGCAGTAATGGAAAGATTGTAACAGAGAAAACTGGAGAGTATTACTGAAAATCCATTCCCAGTAACCTCCTCCCTCCCATACCTTTCTTCTGAGTCAGCTGATGTACCCCCTCATTTCCCCACCCACCCACCCTCCCCACCAGGCAGAGGAAGGAAATTAAACTGACCCGCAGATTGACTCAGCCGTGAGCCCCATCCCTCTCCCCTTCTCACTCTCCTCTCTCGTTTGCCGCGGTGCATGGGTGTGTATGCGGGCGGGCAGCAACACATTATCCCACCCCTCTGAGGTGCTGCTCCCCTAAGCCCGCCCGTCAACAGCCATGCCACAGACAGTTAGTCACCGATGGCACCCCTGCACTGCACTGGGAATACACTTCAGACAGCTTGTTAGAACATCTCGCATGGCCGCCTCGGCAGAAAAAACCATATCGCAAGATGGCGAGCCAAGCCAGCCCGCTCAACCCCCCCCCACACACCCCCTTCCCACCCCTTTAAAGGAAAATCCCCCGCTCTCATTAACTCACTGGAAAGGTGTCTGTTCTCGCACACTCTTCTGAGATATGCATGCATGAACAGAGAGAAATGCAAACACGCGTGCGCACACACACGCACACACACACACACACACACACACACACACACACACACACATTCACACAAGCACACACACATACACACACAGACAGAGGCAAGGACTTTCTGTTCCAGCTGAGTTAGAGAGAGGCTCTTGTTGTGGTGGTTATCTCACTGCCACCCCCGTCTAGGCCCCCCCCTCCTCTCTCTCTCTCTCTCTCTCTCTCTCCCCCCTCCGGTGGTCTGATCCATCAACCTCATGTTCCCCCCTTCTCTTCCAGCCCCA
>JAVQIZ010229010.1:0-15145 GCA_036023535.2 Galaxias brevipinnis | reverse complement strand
AAGGTTGTACAAATCTCAACTGGGGCCGTTGTTTGAATGTTTCCACTCATAATGACGAGCACTAACTAAATGTGTCCATTGCACTCCCAGATAGATGAATAGCCAAGGTTTTATAAATTACTTTTTGACCACACACCATGACACTCAATAAAAAAAGCATGTTGGTTTTACCTCAGCCAGGTTTTCGCCCGGCTGAATTAAAGGCCAAGGCATGGCTGCCATTTTGACTTTCCTTATAAGGGTAGAATAACAATGAAGCTGAAGTCTACAAACACAAGGCCAAGACAGCAGATGTTTAAGGAAAAATGGGGGGAAAGGAGGAAGAAAAACAAAGGGACGCTATCGAAGGACAAGACAAGACCGAGGCACAGAGCTAAGGGAGAGAGGGCACATTAACCTGTGTGGCCAGACTACTGATCCTCTCCACCCATCCTATCAATTTAGACAAGTGCCCTCCGAATGTTTCTAAATGAATTCAACTCAGGGAAACACCGGCCACAGGGAGTGGGGAGAGAGATGGTCCTCAACAAGTAATCACCACGTTTCAGGCAGTAGAATAAAGAAGAAGTCAGACCGGTTTCATCGCCATTGCATCACTATGCCTCCGAGAAAGAGAGCGATCGGGGTCAGGCAGGAAAAGGACACTGTACTGTTTTATCAGTTTGTAACACGGTAGCACTGTAACATGTAACTGGAGATTTCTTTTGGGAAATGAGATATGATGAAGTGATGGTCCTCCAGTCCTTCATGGTAGACTCTTGAATTTGAAGTAAGTTTTCTCTCTAGAGAACATGACAATATATGTAAAAATCATGCATATAACGTCATCAGTCAAGTGTACGACATTTTCTAAAAACACAAAATAACACATATAGAAACACACAAAAAAAACTGATGTTGCACAAGTATCTCAAACTGCTTCACGACAAGCAAACATTAGAAACAAAAAACTGTTTCCGTGACTACTGGCAATGACATCATATTTGGGACGCAGACTATAATGGCGACTGTAGCGTTTCCACTTGAGGTTCCCCTAATTGGTTTTCATTATGGCACCATAATGGAACAGTTCCATCTTTGCCTCTGCCCCAGTCATCAAACAGAGATCCTTGCTCTTGTGTTGACAGCTTGATTGATAGCCAGGACAGGGGGCAGTCTAAATACCCATTTAGTATTCCCCAGCAGCAGCAGCGTGTTGTAAGCGCTTAGCCGTGATGCTGAAGCACTCTTTTTAATTAATTCAGGCTGTGTGTAATTAGCATACTACTACGTTAGAGCACACGTTAGCGTGACATTTTGAGTACAGTAATAATGGGGCTCTCTCATTTCCTCAGCAGCCGGATACTGTAGCACTTTGGCTCATTCCCATGGGATTAGAATCCAATGACAGTCTAGTCACTAAGGTCAGCAGTAGGTCACATACATACAAAGGCCTTGACTAACACACTCACACGTGCACACATTCTAACGCAAAAACAAGCACACAGACACATGCATAAAGTTTCATTAAAATAGTGTTGGCTATTATCTAGAATCAGATTGATCAGAGGGGGTTACATAATAGTCGGTATATCTTGCTTACACACAACTTTCTGCGATCAGATAGTCACTTAATATAGAGCATATTCAAAAGTAGAACAGAAATATATTCAGTGGGAGACATGCGGCATCTAGAATTGATGAGTAAACTTCATTTAAGAAAGATGAATCGTTACTCTGACTTCCAGACACATCACTTTAAAATATTTACTTTTTAGTCTATCAGAAAGAATGCGATGAGAAAGGTAAAGCAAAAATGAAAAGGGCTGTATCTGCTGTTGCTATGCAATAATAAAAAAAATATAAATAAATTCAAGTGCAAATTTTTTCAGAATATAGTAAACATATTGCTACTTTCAAAATCAGGTCAAATACTAGACTGTGAAAAAAACATCTTGTCCTGAGTTGTTGACAAAGAAAAGATGTGTGACCTTCTTGCAGAGAACCATTAGGAAATTCTGAGGGTTTCGAAAAACGTCCACGGCAGACACACCAAGCTCTACAGGTCATTGGACAAATTGCTTGTTATTTCCAAACAAGCCTTGACTCTGCTAGTGACATGCCTAAGAAATCCGTTGTACTGTTTTGATATAATGGACTATTCAAATGGATTTTTCCCAGTAGGCCTGCTCTCAAATCTAGCGCTCAGAAACTTCCATTACAGGAAAATACAAAGGTCAAGGCTTTAAATCTTGACTTTCTTACATCTTTCAACAATAGCAATATTGTTTTCACTTCCACTTAAAATGCCATTTGTTGGTGTGGTTGACTTGACCCCTGAAAGTTCAGTTTTGTGCAGACATTGTACACTGATTGTACACCGAGTTGTCACTGAATGTCTTACAGATTACATATGCTATATATTGTATGCCCACATTAACTCCCAGCAAAAAGAGAGCTTATCCAGTAATAGCACACGGTCTGCCTCTGACCCACAATAACCATTCCACATGTGCAATCGCAAGACTTACAAAAAGACACGCACAGACACAAACCGGAGTAACACAAAAAGCAACGGTGTGATAAACTACACATGAAAACCCCAAAGCCAAAGATGCACACTATAAAAGGCCAGAACTACCACGCCATCCCGCTCTCTCTTCAAAGCAGGTGAGAAATAAAGACCATTATGTGCCTCATGACTCGTTAATCCCCCTTCTAAGCCATTTTCATCTAACCATTTGGACTGGAAGAAGAAATCCATTTTCTCCTGAGGGATGTACAAAACGAGCAGTCCTACCGCACACTAATCAGAGAGAAAGTGAAGAGCTGAATCGAGGGGACAGACAGGAGAAAGAATTTGTAACTAAAAGCACCAAGAAAAGAGGTTTCCATAAAATTTTACAGACAAACATTTAAACTAGAATGCTATTGGACTAGATAGTACTATTTCCATGGGGAGTGTTTCAGGATCAACGGCTGGTAAGCAACAGGGCTAACTAAGACCAAGTGAGTTCTGTTTGGGTTACTGTGGTGGAAAAACGCACAGACACAAGGAAACCAAAAACCAAATACCCCTTAAATAAACAAAGAGACAGACATGCCAAAAGACAGACCCACAGGCAGACAGACAGGCATTTCACTTAAATTTTAAACAGGTTTCAAAGATATCGTGTTGGTCGTTCTAGTTAAGTTAAATTAGTCTGCACACGTTTAGAGATTATTATTTGCATATAAATGACACATTAGCTGCATGTATAGGTCCTGTGACACAAGCATTACGAAATGTTCTCCCATGAAAGCATGAGTGCAGTGGGTTCATTTCACAAGTCTATATAAAGTATGGTGAATAGATTGTGGGGTTTAAAGACGGATATTACCCTTCATTCCTCTACATTTGTGGCTATAGTACATTGTTCTCCTATCTTTTCCTATTTTGCCTTAATGAAAAGCTATTTCCGAGCATTATATTATGAGCCATTATATAAAATGGAAAAAGGGGAATTAATAGTTATATTCTGCTCCAACTTTCTCAGTATTCTGAGTAAACATACACTCAAAACACACTAAAGAGGTTTAAAGTAAAGTGGTTTAAAGTCTCCGTTTTGCTATTGATGCACCTTTAAATTATTAATAAAGCAAAAGCCTTAGCTTGCTTGACCCACAATATTTTACAAAAGTCTTGCTCTGCCGAAGCGTCAAAGTGACAAAGTTATTCAAACAGTGCATGTGATTAGACAAAACAGCCATTGGAGGAGCCTACAAATTTTACTGAGCTAGGCAACATGCTAACCTAATTAATTATTTATATCAAATACCTTCCTGTAGAGTCAGGCCCCGACTGAAATCGAGCGATTGGTAAACACTGGTCCGTAGGAGTCCAATCACCACGCTATGGCCAGTTCCCCCGGTACCAAACCCCCAGCTCTGACCCCAGGGATTCCTTATTAAACGTCACCTAAGCCCAGGACTGATTACTGACTGCATGCCGGGGCCACTGGGCTCGGAAAAAGGCCAGTGTGACTTCTGGCTTGTGTGAGAGCATACACTTACACACAAGCAAACACACACACACACACGCACGCACGCACGCACACACCTTTTTAAGCAAACATAGTAAAGCTGTTCAACACACCTTCTGTAAAACAATCTAAATAAAATCTTATTGTGTTTATATTGCATTACCCGACTCCTCCTGGGACAGGGGTCATCAGCTGTTCAGCTCCAGTTCTGCTAATGTCCTCCTTGCCCAATCCCCATACACCTGTTATTTAGTTTCCTTGCATGTAGAGAAAAAGTGATTGTTGTGTCATATGCCTAACCAATATTTGGTGTGTTGCTTGGTAAATGTAACCAGATACTAATCCTAAATCACAACATTTAAGTAACTCAATCCATTGGATTAAATAGAATGTCATTATACAAAGAATTATCTAATCTGATTACTTTTGAATTCCTTGTGTTTATTGTACTTATTGTACTGCTCTTCAGAATCTGAAATATTATACTTATATATATATATACTGTACATATATATATAATAATAATATGAATTATTATTAATATCCCGAAGATGGACTACAGAAAGCGCATCTCGCCCTTGCCTTAGGGCAAGGGTTTCTGCATCTGTGACTTCAGTAATATAGATATCAATGTTAATTGTAAAGGCTGGCCAGACAACAACGCTCAAGTGGAAACATATAACTAATGGAATTACTAGGCTAATAGGTTCAACGTGAGCTTTCCTTTGGTCATCTACAACAGTAGCGTAACGTTTATAACGTTGTCGCCTTTGAGTTGAACACATTTTTGAAAAAGCCACACAAGCATATTAGCAAACTAGGGAATAAGATGGAAAATGCTTAGCCTAATCAGTAACGGTAACTTATGTTGACCTGCATGATCCTTTGTCAGCCATTACGTTCGTATGTTTTCGTGAACGGCCGAAGGATGCGTACTTTTAAAGCGTTGGTGCCGCAAGGAATTGTGGGGGGGCATATGCTTCTTTCCTTTCGTAAAGGATGGTCCAGTGTATCCTATGCTAAAGTACACAAGTTAGGAAGCATTGAAGCATCTTTCCTTAGCACTTAAGAGAATACGACCAGTACTTATCATGGCTGCCACTAGGATACTTCCGGGTCATTTCACCCAGTTAGGAACCTTCCTAAGCAAAATAGAGAATTCGACCATAGCCCAGGTGAATTGGCAGTGACTGGTAGGAGAATGGAGCATGTTTTTTTTGATGGTGGGAGGAAACCAGAGTCCCCGGAGGAGACCCACACAAACACGGGGAGAACATGCAAACTCCACACAGAAAGGCCATTGGGTCAGGTGGGGTTTGAATATATCATAAGTTAGATGACAAAAAGGTATTAATTATATGTGGTGACTTCAACATTGATATATTAAATCCAGATAGTTATGAAATAACAACCGATTATGTTGACACATGGCTTTAGGAAGAATAGATCTACGTCACTTGCATTAGTCTAATTAATGGAAGAAAGTACAACTATTGGTGAAAAAAAAGTATATTGTGGGCATGTTTACTATTATAGGCCTTTGACACTATAGACTATAGAAGCTAGATGGATATGGTGTGAGAGGGATCGTATAAAGTGAATAGGGAGTTATTTAGATAGCAGACAATTTCTACACATGAATAACTGTCAGTCAAAAATACATGAATGTGGTCTGTGGAGTGCCACAAAAATCAGTGTTGAGCCCAAGATTGTTTATTTTGTATATTAATGACATTTGCAAAGTTTCAGACCACTTAAGATTTGTTTTGCTTGCAGATGAAAATATTGATCAACTTGTTGAACTTCCTGGAGGGGAGGACCTTAAATTATGGTCTGATGGAAATAGATGATGACGTCATTTGACAAAAAGGCAACGTGGGAACCGCAAAGCTAAAGAGGTCAGCTAACCCCTGTCTTGTGTTTTTTTTTAATTGTTTTATTGTAGTGTGGTATTTGATGGGTTGTATTGTGTGACAAACGTATCATGGGCCAAAATAAATCATTTCCAAAAACAAAATATTGTCTATGTATATTCCTACAGAAATATATTTATATAAATATTAATACAGTGATACTTCGAGAGCAAGTTTCTCATATACTAAATTTAATTCAGTTGCCAAGCAACAACAAAGTGAAAGTGGGCATCTGGTTTTCCAGACCTGAGACCTTTATCCCATCTCATTGGCCAAGGAACACTTTGCCCATCTGCTGGCAAAATGCAACCAATAGTTAATAACTGTAACAGCGGACGATCAGCACACTTGAAACCATTATAATGCTATCTAAATCCTACCCGGAACCCTTCCATTCACAACATGGCACGAACAGGGGATTGGCGAAACCGTGGCTCTCTAAAACTCTGTGTTGAATGGTTGGTGGTACTAGAGAAGCCACTGATAAACAAAATGCATTCCGTATTTCAGGATTCTCAGATACAGTAGCCGTCTGTATTTTGAATATAGCTGAGTCAGTGGGTCACAGCAAAAGGTGTCAGGGTGGTGATAAGGTGACAGGAGAAGCCGAAGGGGATAATTCCATGAATAAATCATGCGGTGACATTAGGTGTAAATAAATCTGTGCAGTTGTCATTTTCAAAAGCTCCCAGTACAACCAATTATCCTTCGTCAGACAGAGATTAGAATGTACAACATTCGAATATGAATGGAAAGCACATGCAACTATTGAGCACATATGAAGCGAAAAACAAGAACAAAATACCTGTGCGAATTGTGAAGGCAACACAAGAGGTTAAGTAAATGTTAAAAGATGGCATACAGATCCCATTCCGACCCTACCATTCAGACATAATTGGAGAAAGCTATCGACATTCAATATCTGAAGGAAAATCTAGTATGCTTGAAAATAATTGGAACTCTGTCCAATTTGTAGAAGGAAGGTGCAAAGGTGCCATTTCAAATCCCATGAATATCCCAGGCCGACTGAACTAACCTCTCAGCTGAGCCCAGACACAAAGATCAGGTGAGATGGACAGCGAGGAGATGCGGAGCAACAAGGCCCAAGGCTAATATAAGGTCTACAACAATGTTTCACTTTAATCCCTGAGTATGTGGTCTCTATGCCTCCATATTCCATCGATGGAACGAAGCAGCTTCCCACACAAGTCTGATTTGGTATTCAGAGAGAAACAGCCTAGTGGAGACTGGACACGGGGACAAAAGCCTGGCTCACACTGCATTAACTCGTGAAAGTGCAAAAGGAGAACGCTGCTTTAACACTCACTTAACACATTCCGTCGATATGTGACACACAGAAACACATCTCTGCGCCCATTGTCATAGCAATCTGCCTCCAGGGACGGTCTGCTTTTGAGGAGGGAGAGTCTCAGTGAGAAGGATATCAGATGAATAAAGTCGACTGTTGAAGATGTGCCACACAATGGGAGTTGTACTGTTGAGGAAACACTTGATCGTAATTGGATGTGATTACCTCCATTATGATGCTCATTAGGCACCTGAGGGTTCACACACCAGGCACTCAATCAGGGACTGTGATAATCTCCTAGGAGAAATGGGAAGCATTCTGTAATCAGTGCTCCGAGACAGCACCATGCATGGACCAGATGAGATGATGTACTCACGCATCAACTACTGTACCACAGCAACTATTAACCACAGTAGCTCAGAGATACTTCTATTTATCAACCAACACGGAATGCGACGGGATACCTCAGAGAGGGATCTGCCGTAGGTCTGCTGGTGAGCCTCATAGATGGTTCGCGATTCTGACCCTGAGTGACAGAGCTCATGGTACTGACATATTTCACGCCAAACCAAAATCACAAACCCACACTTCCCATTGCAGTAAACTGCAGTGACAGGGCTCCACACAAACTTTGTTTGGTCGCAGCGAGACGTCCTTTACCTCGACTGTTCTGAATAAAAGGTCAACCACAACAGTGGCTGTGAGCCTCAGGGCTAACACTATCAACATCAACGAGTAAAGTGCACGTTGGCAACCGGACAAGGTAGGGGAAAATTAAGAGCAATATAAAATTTTTTACAAAACAAGAACATTGATAGCTAAAATGTAAATGAAACTCAAATATCAAAAGTAAGAGTAAATCTGCAGTTTACTCCACAAATAATTCATTTTTATTTATCCCATGTCAGCCCAATCACATCTATGAAGAAACTTTATTTACAAATATCACCGTAAAACAGGATTTGAGCTCTAGGATAGTTGATGTCCCAGCCTTTCGAAATGACAATAAGTCAATACAATAAATCTGGAATGCTCTTTCTAAAAGACCACCAGTCAATGATGTCTGGGTGGGCCTCACACTGACACTCTCTTTTCTTAACGCAGGGAGGTAGCAGAAATAGTGAAGGACTGCCACAGGTTGACATTTCTGGATGTAATATTATCTTTCCCAGTGCATTCCATTTTTCATCAAGGCAGAGAAAGTCAACAGTATGTGCTAATAGTATTAATGTCTACTATAACAGAATTTAACGATATTGCTCCACAGACAGCCAATGAGTCATAAGGAATGAAAGCATGCGTTGGCTTAGAACAAAATATATGAAAACACTTTGAATTTATGTAAATTCACAAAAATAAATAATAATAATGCTTGTAATGTAGCTATCACACTCTAGACAATGTTGGGGCCTACATGGTTCACTATGTTGTTTGTTTTGGGCTGACTTTAGTTAGCTAAACAATTTACAATCTTATTTATGCAAACAAGCATATTTTTCTCTTTCCTTCTGTAAAGTGCACTACCGACAGAGTTGGTATCCTTTTTCCATCACAGAATATATCAAGTGCAAGTTCACCAATCCCTCCTCCTTACACAAAGGAGAAAATAAAACTTCACCTAGCTTCAAGACTTTTGCTGTCAAGTCCAAACTACCTATTTTGTTGAAGGCATTGCTTACTATGTCACTGTCACAAAGCAAACCACAAAGCCCCAAAACAATCTGCTCTCCACAAGTCTCCCTTTTTTGTATTAATCTGATAGTGGAACAGAAATGCATCTATTTACCATTGTGAGAGAAACACTTGCTCTCCGTAGGGTTTCCATTCTATTACCACAGACTGAGAATACACACACACACACACACACACACACACACACACACACACAGTACACCATGATGGCAATGCAAAAACCGGTTTTTAGATATTTGTGGAAATGTATTAAAAATAACAAACACGTAAGTATTCAGACCCTTTGCTATGACACTCAAAGTTGCAAAGGAGCATCCTGTTTCCATTGATCATCCTTGAGACGTATCTACAACTTGATTGGACATGATTTAGAAAGGCTCACACCTGTTTATATAAGGTTGACAGTGTGTGTCAGAGCAAAGAAGCAATGAAGTCGAAGGAATTTTCCGTAGACTTCCGAGGAAAGGATTGTGTTGGAACACAGATCGGGGGAAGGGTAAAAAAAGATTCTGGAGCATTGAAGGTCCCCAAGGCCATTCCATCATTCTTAAATGGAGGAAGTTTGGAACCACCAGGACGCTTCTTAGAACAGGCTGTCCAACCAACCTGAACAATCAGGGTCAGGCAGGTGACCAAGAACCCAATGGTCACTCTGACAGAGCTCCCGAGTACCTCTGTGGAGATGGGAGAACTTTCGCTCCACCAATCAGGCTTTTCTGGTAGAGTGGTCAGACAGAAGTCACTCAGTAAAAAGCACATGGCAGCCTACTTGCACGCGATAACGGGAGGATTCAATTACGCGGACCATATCTCTGCTTTCCATTGATTTCACCTTATGAAAATGTGTATCATGTCTATGATGTCAGTAATCATTAGGGGTGTAAGAAAAAATAGATGCACTTGAATAACGCGATATTGTGTTTAGCGATACTGTATTGATTCCGAAAAACAAAGTATTGATTTTTGTTTTACATAAATACCAAAAAAAAGTAAAAAAGTATTCGGGGCAAATGTTAATTCCTTTGCTCAGATTGCACAAACGTTATGATGTGCTATGATGTTGGATGTTACTGGGTCTGTGATGAATACCAATGCAGATCCCAGTTTTTTCACTCATGACTGCTCTTTATCCTTTAACTGTAAACAAAAATCGCAATATTGAGTCTTGCTTACAGTCTCGCAATATATCAAGATCTATTGAATCGTAACCCCTGTATGGTGATACGAATTGTATCGCCAGATTCTTGCCAATACACAACCCTGGTGATCATGTGTCTGAGGTCTGTATTCTTTGGACTAATACCCAAGGAACCCAGTACCCATGAGGGTGGGTAGTTGTTGAAGGTATAAAAGATCTAATTAATAGCCCATACTACCTTACCACTCAGCTCACGAGACAGATTGTTCTATTTTCCCTGTCACACTCAATGTGAGTGAGGCTAACCTTATAACCATTGCTATTCCATTTAAATGCCACTTTTTTTTTTTTCTTTTGTAAACCATCCTTTATTTAACCAGGTATTTGTTGTTCAAAAGCAAAAGCCATGAAAACCCTCTTGTACTCAGCATCTTTAGTCTAATCTCTAGAGTTGCTCTTTAGCAGACAGGTAATACAGGACCAGTCAGCCAGTCAGTCAGTCAATGCCAGCATGGTGCTTCTCGTTGCATTGACCTACATGTAGGGTGTAGCTGGCAGCTGAAGTGAGAGTACTCACTCAAAGATGCGAGCTGTCATATCACACTTCATCACTGTAGCACTCCTTTGTCGCCGCAAAGGTGCAGATGTGGTATAGACTGTGCCACAGGTTGACAAGGTACAGGGAAGAACTATTTTCTATAAATTCCCTTTATTGGAAAGCAGAATTGGTAGTAATGACGCATCTCACTGTACCTGCCTGGACTTGAAAAACACACTAATTGCAAACACTCAAAAACTATCAGCGTTCTGGGCACGACCTGACCAGCAGATGTGATCTGTGAGACTATGGACTGACTGTTCAGTTGATTTTGATTATTGTTTGCACCTGTGTCCCTTTCCCTTGTTTTTAAATGGATTGTTTCCTATATTTTCTGTTCCGTTATTGGCTTATATTTGAAAAAATATCTGTGTTCAGTCAAGACAAACTTCTTGTACACTAACAGCTCTTTATTGTTTTAATTAATTTGTTAATTTTTTAATTGTAAATTAAAGAAATTAATCAAGGGTTTTAGTATCTTTGTACAGTATTTCTATCACGTCCTGAGACATGTTCCTGGACAGTCGATAAAAGTACAGCATTTTTATAACAGTCTAAATTGAGCAGGACATTTTTTTTACAAAGATTTTTTGCAGCAAAAAAAAGACCCCTTCAGAAAAGCCCTTGAGAGCTAGTAACAGCCGTCCTTGTGCTGCCAACACACTAACTATTCTCTGTACCTCCTAAAAGAACATTAGGAAAGTGTTAACCCTGGTACAAGATCAGCCTTAATTGAATACAACAATTAGTGCTGGTCTGCATCAGACTTTTGGGGTTAGGTGGTTCTCATCTCCAGAAAGAGAAATCCAATAACAATAGCCTTTATTATTTTGGGATTATTTTCATGTTGCTCAGGGTGAGCCCTGGTGTCAGCCTACCTTCCATGACGTAGACCAGCGAGCCCACGTCACCCTCCTTGATGATGCAGCTGTCCTTGCCATACTCCACGGGGTACATGCAGTCCACGATCTCCTGGATCTGAGACAGCTCCAGATTCTTCATGAAGTCATTGTCCAGGATGGCTTCTTTGATCAGGTCCTTGGACCTGGGGAACAAAGAAAAAGATGATGACAAAATACTATTTCAGAAATGGCAAAGGTGAAGAGATGGGGTTATCTGCTGTGTTGGATTCTCCCTTCCCAAACATCCCAGGAGGTCATAGAAATGAATTCTAGAATGGACAACTGCTTTAAAATAGTTCCAGATGTTGTCAGGCCTTTTCCTTCTTTCTTGCTGATTACCAATGGTTTTTATATGACAAAATCTAGACCTGAAAATGTGTTCCCAGTTCTGTGATTTATAAAAACGTATTCCATCTATCATCAAATCAAATCCAGATTAAATGCAATTTGTCTCCTTTAATCACAATATAAGCCATACATTCCAAGGGAGAATTGATCATATGCTAGTTAATTTGACTTAGTCCAGGCTACAACGATTTTCAGCAGGAAGGTCGAATGAGGTCTTTGAACACGCAGTAATACCTTTCAAAACAACAGTTACGAGTTTAAAATGATAAAAAGCCCAATTAGGGTGTGTCGCAAAGCCTCCTGGGGGTTTCTCTCAGTCTACATCAAACCTTAAGTGGCAGATCTAAAATTAAGAAAACCCAAAGAAAAGGGTTGGTGAGATGAAAGCATTTATCCAAACAAACACACAAATTCAGAGTTTCTGACACTGAACACAGAAAGGTAGAGGAGTGAAGTGGCGATATAAAAAGAACAAAAAGAAGTGAGAGCAGTGGTCAAACCTGGCTTTTAGTCACTGCATTATGACTATGCCACCAGTGAGAACAGCAGTCTATGGGACAACACGTGCACATAGGCTGGCACTTACAGGGGAAAGAAACCTTTTAGGCTAGACATTAGCACATCACCTCAGAGCCACATGAGAGAGGACCTGCCAGGCAGAAGAGGTCGGATTTCAGAAGAATAAGAGTAAGCCGATTCATAGATGAGCCTGTCATCATCAGTAGCTGAACGTGTCCATTGAGTATCACAGAGTTAATCCTGACCCCACTGTATGAAGGAGGCTAATCAGACGGAACAGGGTTCATCCAACCAGCAGTCCCCTGTCTTCAAAGGGAAGCTTTTATGTTCCAATGCATAAGGAAGCAGGGGGAAGCACTGTCTATCCTTCAAAGGACGCTAGAAATAGACACACACAAATAAAAGGGGGCCGGTTTGAAGTGTTGCCCATGTTTTCGAAATCCCACCCTTTCTTTGACTGAAGAAGGCACTGCTTTACTCGTGCACAAAAAGACTCATGATGCAAACTCATTCACAAGCCGAGCGTGCTCTCTCAGGAGTGGCCACGCGCAGTGAACAGACAGAAGCAAACCGCTTACTAGGTAGCCCTTAAACATATCAAAGTCCTTTTTTAAATTTCATTTAAGGACGCTGGTCTGTAATTTACTGTGATTCACGAGCTGGACTGTGTTTTTGCTCCAGCGGGGACCACACACTAGCATGGTTTATCACTTCTGTGTACACCACAATAATACTAAGGCCTCGGGACAATTTACCTGGATAGGGATGCCATAACAACTAGAATCCTGCAATTCATTTATCATATACAGAAGCGTTCAGTGTTTATGACATGACGCAAGGCTCTGCTGTACAAAGAAATAACAAAGGCGGTGGCGCAACAGTGGCGTTTTGGTCGTTTTTAGAAAAGCTAAACTCGGCCCTTTGCTCAATATTAAACCAGTGAGAGCAGGGGGAAAAATCATACGATAAGAGGACGAGTCGTTATAAGTGAACTTCCCTGTTTCCCATAAGCCATCAGAATTCCTACAGGGGCTTGTCTGCTTAACCCTGAACCAGCCTCTGACAGATTTACAAGCAGGAAAGGAGTTAGGATCCCTGGCCTCTTTTACAACGGTCGGAATCCCCTGTGTGGAGTCTCTGGTGACTTGGCCCCTTGTATTCACAATCGGCCCCTTAACTGTAGATAAGCACTTAAAAACCTCGTCTCCCTTTCCTCTCCTTTGTGAGAGCAGATACATTTGCCTTGATCCCCGAGTCAGGTTTGGGAGCTCAACAAGTTCTCCTTTCCTTAAAAGGAGAAAATATGCTCTTTTAGTTGAAAAAAAAGAGAGGCGTGGCAGAGAGAGAGAGAGTCAGAGAGGCTGTGAGAAAGAGAAAGAAATTGTGAGAAAGAGACAAAGACAGAGAGAGGGACAGAGAAGGAAAGACAGTGAGAGAGAAAAAAGGAGAGAAAAGACAACGAGTGAGACAGAGAAAAGAAAGAGACAGATAAATAACATTCCACTGATATTGTGCAAGAGTCCAAAAAGGGGAGTGAGAAATGAAAATGAAAGAAAAACAAGTCACACATTAAATTTTCTTTAATAAAAACACATCTTTTTTCAATGTGGTTTGAATACGCTCAATCCAAACAAGAAAGGGGTATACAAATAGGTTCCTGGGCAATTGAGTGAAAACACCACTGATCCAGTCAGATGAAGGTGTAAGCCTCGAGCATAATTCCAAGGTACACCTCAATACTCTCAAGTGGCTCCTCATTTAAGGAACAATTTGAGTTGCTTTGTAATAATTATTTACTAGAGCAAAACATTACTAAATTGGCCTACTACAACATATTTTACTTTGACCGAAGTATGTTACGTTAATTGCAGAAGCAGTGTAATCCATGGTCTGCCTAAAATGGCCAATGTCATCATATTTAAAAGTTGCTCAAATAAAATCAGTCAATGCCCGTTTAAAGCAGAATCCATCCCAGCAGGGTTCTGGATGATAAGCTACAACGACTCCTCCACATTTCTACCTCCTCTCATTTGCAGTAACTTCTATTCACCCTTCCTTTTAAAGCCCCTCACTAAAAGCCTTAATGCTTAGTCTTGACATAAACAGACATACATAAAGACTAAAGGATAAGGATGAAGGCTGTTCTAGGTGGCCTGACTTCCTGATGTCCTCGTCTGACATCACTGGCCAGATCACAGTAGCCTATCAGATGGACCAGCAGCCCACATTAACCTCAGTGGAGACAAACAAAGGCGTCTCGCGCTGGTGGATGAGAATGGCTTGTTGTGGTACGGCCACACACTGGGGCTGACAGGCCGAACAACGATTAATGTTCTTTTCCTGTTCAAATTGCAAACCTCCTCACATGTTGACTCTCCCACCAATGAGGCCCTTGAAACATAATGCATGTGTTGACCAACAAGACACACACGTTCTTATCTGGTGTGTTGCTGGGCACGGCGTACAGCTGGTCAGACCGGATCACCTATTATTCACACAGCTCTTTGGTTCCTTGTGTCGGCTGATATGTCAGGCTGTTTTACAGGCAGAATCAAATGATAGATGGGCTTCTTATCACACCAAAGATTTAGATTAGTGACCACCGTTGCAGAGTCCTTATCTAATTAATCATTTTGACTATGGAATATAAACGTCCTTCTGCCTACAAAAAACATATTTGGTCAGTGGATATTTTTTTAATCCCAAAGAGGAGTATTGTGTTGGA
>JAVQIZ010228998.1:0-10824 GCA_036023535.2 Galaxias brevipinnis | reverse complement strand
CGTGTGACCATTGTGTTATTACTCTGCGAACACACCCAACGTTATTATAATAAACTTACAGGCCCGATTTGTACACTAGTCTAACTTCCTAAAAAATGTCTTTATCTCTTCGTATGCCTGTATCTATCGCTCCACCTCGTACTTTATTCTCTCCATTCCCAGAAGGGCCATGCGATCTTTCATTCTTCGTGTTGTTTAGTCACATCATGATACATCAGAATACTTTTCTGATTATATCACATCAGCATTAACATCACTCTGTCCTCATAAAGAAATCGATAGAATGTACATTATGGGGATATTTTCAGAAGTTAAATGGAGCTTACTTCTGATGACTGGGCTTGTCAGGATTTATCGTGGGGTCTCATCTCCAGGCAAACCATTCCTGACGGAGCTTATGCCGTCCACAGTCCCCCAGTCCCAAACCCCACCCCTCTTAGGGGGGGGGGGGGGTCCTCTCCACTGGCATAAACAAAGCACTACCAGAATAGTCAACAGGTCAGCCTTCTTTCCCCATCGCTTGCCCTCTTAGTCTCTAACACATCCCATCATACACATCTCTTTTCCCTCACTTTCAATCCCCGGCGTACGCCTTTTAAATTTGACCCCCCTCTTCTTTAGAAGAGACGTAATACATTTTCTATTCCCTTATCCCACTTAGTAATCCAGGGTGACTTACAGCTCGACTTATTATTCATACTAAAAGCCGCCCGCTGACACTTTGTTACTTTGGGAGAAGAAACTGCGTCTTTCTGGAAGGCTTTGACAAGGACTCGAGACACACTCGTCCCCTGACCTTGCCATGCAATGTGTGGACGACGTAGCGAGATTGGAGGTAATTAGAAGATGCCGCTGCCAAGGGATGAAGGTGACAACACAGACACACACACCTAGGGTGATGATGACTACAACAGGGTGTGGAGGCTTAAAGAACAAAGGCTTCAGCAAAACTTTTGAGCACCCAAACTCCTATACTTGCTTAACAAATTTATTTGTGTTGCTTTACATTGTTTTGTAGTTATACGCTGCTTCTATTATGCCTGCTTTCGAGAGTTACAGGGGGGATTGTGATTGAGTTGCACTTCTTTCTTTTTGTAAACTTTTGATTGGACAATAAAGCGGGGACGCCTTCAGCATACAGTACTATTCTATCCCACAACTTAATTGACAATAAACACACAGACACTTTTGCTAGCGACAGCTTCGGCACTGAAGTATTGCCACGGGAGCTGAAATATGGGAGCACTTCCATCTTTAATCTGGGGCCTTGCTGACGTAACGTGCTGACGGCAGCTTTTCCCATCCAACCCGGGTGAGAAACCGCCTGGCGGAAACATCAGCGGCACTGCTGAGCAGAAGTACAGCCACTGGGAACACAGCAGACTGCTGGCTGGCAGAGCAATAAAGGCCTTTAGTCAGCGACGCCATGCGTCACGCTAACAAACAAAACCATGAGAATACTTCCCGACTCAAATATCAATAGCAAATTTCTCTTTGTTGCCTCAGCTAAAAAACGATTCCTAGATAAAGCAGGTGTTCTTTTAGGGAGGCAAAAAAAGAAATAAGCTCATCTGCTTATTGATTTAAAAAAATAATCTCAAAGGAACATAACTTTGCCTTATCTAAAACGTTGAAAACTTCTCGAAACTTGGGTGCTCTATCTTTCACCCATTTCACGGCATACTGCCGATAGCCTTTCTGTCTGTACCCTCGGCTCAAGTACAAGTTATCAGACGGGCACAGAAGTGTCTTCTGTCTAGAGTCATGGATCAGAGATCTGGGATGGTGTTCAAAATGTGTGTCTTTCAGAGACACAAAGGAGGCCGAATGAAAAGGCTTGCGCATGCGTTCATGTAAGCCTCGACAGGCATCACATACTCGCTCAGAGCACTCGCTGCATTATCAATTGTTGTGTACTGATAAACAAGTTCAAACTTTCATCTTGCTTATTCTTTTTGCTTCTGGTTGATTAAATCCTATTGCTTTTTTAACAACACAAACACACAAAGAGGGAAAAGCAGTGTGCTTTTGAAAAACAATTCCCTTTATTTGCAAATCCAATCAGTTTGACACATTTTGTTCATTTCATTAACTTCTAACTCCCCAAAGAGTAAAGGGGTAGGTTCCATTTAATTGTATTAGCTCAGCATAAACCCAGCTGTTGGATTGATACAGCAGTCCCCGAACTGTTCGGTCAGACTTCTCAGCGTGGCTGAAAGCAGTGTGTCTGAAAGCTTATTGACTGTCTAAAGCCGTTGCATCAGCTCATAGCTCACCTGTGGATGACAACGGCCACATGAACACTGCAGCAATGAAGTATTGACGAAATCAAGACACCATTTATCTTTATCATGCAGATTGTGAATTATTAGACCGGGTAGAAAAATGGTGGCTTTTTCAATGGATTTCACTCCCATGTTATATTTCGATAGTTGGCTGTCATCCTTCAACCTGTTGACCTACAAATAAAGGACTTACACGATTTAATCCCCTGTCCAACTTTTAGCTCCTGCACATTACAACGTTTTGAAGTACATTCGATAGGATTCTTTTTCTGTTTCTAAGCAACCGCCCCCTGTAAGGGAGCAGGGGATCTGCAGTGTACGTCTATGTATCTACCATCTTGTCAATTCCCAGCATGCCTCTTGTGTGACAGTCAGTTGGCACACTTCGATTGGCAGGGGTGCCCTGTACCTCTGAGTGATAATCCTAGCCAGCTCTGAGTGGCTTTCTGGATTTTTTTTTACCTACCAGCACGGTGTCTGCCCTGGCATTCCTTTTAAGGTTCTATCTGCAGTGTAATTGTAAAATCTGACCCAACACCTGAGACTCACTTTGAACTCCTGAAAAACAAAAGGGGAAGCAAACAGGGGAAGAAAAAATTTTCCTCTGTGAATGCAGCCCTATTTAAACAAGGCCAGCAGGTTAATACATAGTTTGGTGGTCGAGATGGCACACTGTGTAATTATTTCTACATCCACTATGATGAATGGATTATTATGAACCTTAACACAGTACACGCTTTTCCTTTATTCTCATTGTTCCAGATGAGTGGGTAACCTGTAAATCAGGACTATTAGGCCACTCGGGTAGGAAATAATGGTCTTGGCCTTGCCTCACAGCTGCATGCAAAGTGTAAGCCATATCTGAAGCCGATAAACACAATTAGACCGCCGTGACTTTCCTGTCCCATTAGCCCGGCGCTTCATCCTCTGCTGCCGTGGCGGAGCGGTAAATACACCGTGTGTTTAGAGATTGATTCATGGCGAACGGTGTAATGGTTCTCTATGAGGCCGGGCAGCAGAGCGACGAGTAATGACTCCTTCCACTGGGCTCGGAGGACGGGCAGCAACGTGCATCCCCTCCATTAATGGAAGAGTTAACGAGTCAATGATGCACTTTGGGCATTATTGTCTGCGGTGAATCACGTGAGGCAGGTAAGGTATTCTCTGGGCCTCTGATCAGACTGGACTCTGAGTGATGACCGCCCCCCCTGGCACACATGCCGCCTCACGTACACACACAAAAAAGTTCACTCACGTAGGCTCAGTGAGTCATGCCAAAACACACAAACAAGCTCTGAGAGCACTTTTCCAACCTTGGAAATGGGGGGCCATTTGGCCAAACGAGGTGCATTAGAGGAGTGAGGCTGATCGAGTTGTCATTAGACAGGCTCATGATCACACAGCATCACTGGTCATCATCACCACAGAGTAAAAATAGTGGCATGAGAAAATGAGGAAGTGGAGTGATAGCGGTGAGTGGAGGCACCCAGTGACAGGGGTCAGTGAGCACGTCGTCCTGATCCAGACTTGGGAAGCATGCGGGACAGCTCTGGCCATGCCAGCAATCGACACGGTTTGAGGTGTCGACAGAGAAGACTGTTGGAGCCAGATGTGTGTGTGTGTGTGTGTGTGTGTTTGTGTCTGTGTTGTTGTCACTTACCAAGTTTAAAGGTCAAACAAAAACAAATAGGACACCTATTACTACATAAACCAGGTGGAAAGGACAATCAGTAATAATTTGTTCACTTTCACATTGGTAATTAAATGCATTATCTACTAATTAAAAAAATTCTTTATGTTGGACAATTTTAGACCCCCCCCATCAACACTGCGTACGTATACATAACATGATATATGGCTTTACAGCAAAGCCTTAGAGTGTGTGCTTGTGTGTGTGTGTGTGTGTGTGTGTGTGCATGTGTGTGTGCCTGTGCCTATGTGTGTGTGTGTGTGTGTGTGTGTGTGTGTGTGTGTATCTGTGTGTACAGGCATGCAACCATTTTCCTATGTGTGCACTGTTTGGCAGAGGGTAATTATGTAAATAAGACCATTTGAAGAGTGAGTAGGATCAGTGGGCTCCCATCTGTCTTCCTGTGAGTGTGATCCCCAGCTCTGAGCTTCTCCCACTCATAAACCACAGAGCAGCATGAAACAACCATATGACTGGTAGGGCAAAGGGAGGAGGGATAGCAAGTCTGGGAAGCTCTAAATAAGTAAATCACATCTCCACAATTTGCATATTTTTATTGCTGCCATATCATAGAAGAAAACATATGTCACTGCCTATGGAGGCCTGTCTGGGAATTTTAATCAACCAAAAACATCAGGAAATAACGTCTATATCACAAATCATATTCACATGCTCAGATAAGTGAATAATGAGTCTACAAAGTCATTAAGATTATTACATTATTGATGGTATGTAGTGGACAATTTGTTTTTTATTTTAATTATTCAGTTTTAGACAAATGTGTTTAGTAAGACTATAGTCAAGGTCAGCTTCTGATTAAGAAGTTAATCAGGCCTAATTTAATTTACAGAGACAATTTAGAGATAGCTTTTTTAGATAACACACTTTCAGAAAAGATTAAACTGAATAGATTTTTAAAGTTAAAGAAACATAGTGTAACGCTAAACCATTAATATTAATATTAATCAGAGAAGGGATAAGAGAGTTCATCCCTGCTCATTCTAACCACAGACTTAGTATTCTCTACCAAAAGGATAGCGTACTCCTTGATATAAGCCACCCTGTAGGGCACATAAGTCACGCAGCACTTACATGACACTCCAGATCAATGGTCTTCTATCAGCCACCTCCAAGGCCAGCGGATGTCGTCGTACAGCAAAGGACAGGGTGCCCTTGGAACTAAGCTTCTGCTTTGGACAGCGCTGGGCGGATTACTGTCCTAAAAAGAATTTACTCATGTACGGATTACGAATGGTGTGTTGAAAAACGTAATTAGTCATCTAATCTGTTGGATTAGCGATAACGTGTGTAATTCCATCCGATATGTTTTGGATGAATTTGAATAAACCTTTAATAATACAGATGCATATGATTAATTGGTTGTGTGTGTCATTGCTTAAAACGATATTGCCACTAAAATATGATGTCATATTTTTGACAACTAAATGTGCTGTTTTACATTGAATAATATGAATGATTTGTAATCTCTTACTAAAGCACATTGCCCTTGGGAGGACCGTTTCTCTATCACCACAACCTTAGCAGACTGAGTAATATTGAGAATGTCACTCAAAGCTAGTATCACTCTTCTTCTCTATCGTCGCTCAGGGCTACATATAGATCCACTGGAAGGTGACATTCCCTTTCTTGAAAGTGTGATTTCTACTACTCAATTCTAGACGCTGACACGGGCTGAGAACCACCCACCAGGCGTTTGGTGAGACCCAGAGCTATACTTGGGTAACTCACCTTGAAAAAGGAAGTATCACGGTTCTATCAGATCTGTATACCGTACATGTAATTGCCTGTTCTGTCTTTTGGGATATGAAAAGCAAGCACACTATAGCCTACCCTGGTGGACACCCATAAAACACAACCAAAGGCTTTGATCGTACAGATACTGTACATACCGAATATAACAAGCACAAATGCATAATTTAAGGTTACATGGTGTAACCCCAGTTCTCTGATAACATGATGGGAAGCGCCCCTGAGCGTACCCAACCACGGAAGCTCCAATGGTACCATGGTCACAACAGTGACCCCGAGGAACCCACCCCCATTTATAAGTCACTGTCGAACCCCTACAGTCATTCTGAAGCTAATCCCTTCCCACGTGCACAGCAAGGAGGGATGTGCAGTGAGATACCTCACTAATACTATCAAAGAACAGGGGCTAAGTATGTAACATTAAGTTATCTTTTAAATATCCGCTTGGTATCTCACTTAATGGCAGGATGTAGACAATTCCAGTATTGCCTCGCCCCACAGACAACCATGACAGTACAGTTGGCCAAAATACAAAAGATTGTAAGGCCCAGTACGAAAGTGTAGATTACCCCATTAAGTTGGAAGAACCAACACTGAGCACTGTAAGTAAGGAACAGTGGCATCCAATCGGTGGAACCTAATAAATGTGTGACTCGCTGTGTAAGGAGAGGATCAACTCGCAGAAGAACAAATGTCCTGAACAGGAATGCGCTATCATATTTGATTCCCAGGCATGCTATGCAAAGACTGAATCTGTCAGACTTTTATCAAATGGGTAAGGTTAGAAATTAGCTCCCAACAACGTGTCAGCTTGTTCCTGAAGGGAATTGGCTAGTTGCAATTAAGCCTGAACTAGCTTGTGAGGACACCTCGCCACAACAAACAATCCAAAACATTTTCAAAATAAAATTAAGCAAGAGGTAACTCCTATCCTTAAATTAAAAAAATTGTTCACCTAACCTGAAAAGATCACCTAGCTCCTGTGTTTGGCAACAAAGTCCTTGACGGCTCGCTTTTTAACAGTTTACCAGGTGCAGTGAACCCAATTAAGCTGAGGAGCAATTATGTGGTCTTCACGGGGACGAGAGCAAGAACGACTTATGGGTCCGACAGTGACTTATAACGGGGGTGGGACCCTCGGGGTCACTGTTGTGACCTGTTGGTCCATGACAGACATGGTGTCATTGGAGCTTCCATGGTTATGTACACCCAGGGGCGCTTCCCATAAGTGAGATAGGCCTCGCAAGCGAAGATTTGAAAAAGGACCCCCTCTCACAGACATGCTGCAAAAGTACAGTATATGGCAAAATAGCATTGCCATACAAACACTTATAGACAAAAACACAATTGACCAACTATTTTAGGTAAGGCTGTAGCCCTGGGAGTGTTAGCCTGAGTGCTAAAAATCAATTGGAAAAGAGGAAGACCAAGTGCATACATCACTGACATTAAGTGCCATAATGAATCTGCTTTGACACGGGCAAGTGTCTAAACGTGATTGAATTGCACCAAATTAATCCAAGGGGCATTGTTTCACGCCAGTGCTCCTGCTATATTTCTTCGGTACTTGTGTGGTTGCATGCAAGAAAGGTCGGGTGTGGGGGACGGCAGAGAGAAGGAACGATGACTTGAGCCCCGTGCAATGACGGTTTCTACTTCAACACAATCTACTCGCACGTCAGCGCACACACATGCAGACTGACACCCAAACTGTGTCACTGTTATTGATGGTGTCCCGCACGTGACAACCACAGGAAATTAATAGTGGAGAGAAATATGATGGCAAACACAATCATGCTCATGCTCATGCTCATACAAACAACTCAAATTCGCATACACATGCAAGGCTAAACTAATTCAGATAGCACAGGACAAGATAGTGTGTAAGAGATACATTAATAATATGTCGACAGGTACACAGCACTATATTAGGCTATAAAAAAATTCTGTGAATCACTTTTGCATACAAACATAAAGCATACAGCTACTAAATGTAATGTAACATAATATAACTTATTTTGAAGATAGGGTTCGTGACATAAAGAATTGTCCATCACACCTTAACAATGACTGAATTGTTCTATAGGACACTTCAAGGCGCAATTGAACTGTTGAGTAAAAAAAAAAAAGGAATGCTGCGTGTCCGAGATATTTTCTGTATCATTAGTCAAGAAAATCGTGGATGTCTTTTACAAAATATTGCCTCTTATAGCATATTAACATCATCGAGTTTGAGTCACTGCAAATGGCACTGTATTTTCCAATAATTTCCAGTTCCCTGAAATAATTCCGGCCTCAATCCACTTTAGAGTTAATAGTAAGGAGCTGCTATATAGGTGTGAGAGAATGGAAGCGCAAAACAGAAAGAGAAATGATTGGGAGGGGGGATTGGGGTAGCCTACAAAATGAGAGTTTCAGCACCACAAAAGAGCATATCTGAAGAGTGCGCGGCTGGAGCTAGATGCACCATTGTATTTGCCTCTGGATACGTTAATGGAAATCAGCATTATGAAAATTTGAGGAGGAGTCGCAAAATATTTTGTTGAACGTCAGGCTTAGTGTGTTTCAACTCTCGGTAACAGTCATGGGGATAGATCGGCGACGGAGGGCATCGTTGGCTCTTACCTTAAACTTTCTAGCCTTATTCCTCGCCGTGTCCGCTCTCACAACCAGCTATTGGTGCGAGGGAACACGGAAAGTGGTTAAACCGTACTGTACCGGGCCAACAACTACAAGACAGTCGTTCTGCATCCGATTCAACAGCTCGAACGTAAACGACTCCAGACTGGTCCAATACATCTGGGAAACTGGCGAGGACAAGTACTTGATGAGGAAGTTTCACACAGGGATCTGGTTCTCCTGCGAACAAAATGTTAACATGACCGGTAAGTACACAGAGCTACTACCGTTGCACCCAGGTTGCACCTGTTACTTTCAGTGCATGCACAAGGCACCTTTCGTACCCGTGCATTTGGTAAACAGTGCGCACATACCACTGTATTAAAATATAAATTCTATACTATTGATTGAAATTAAAACGATTGTTTTGGAGTTTAATTAAACATTTGGGGTTTGTTGTTTTGTCTACGCGTAATGGAATACTTAATATTATCCATAAGTGTTAGCGACAGGTCTTTTAAGCGTTTCCCCAGACATGCTTTTGTATATGACCTCATTCTGAAAAAAAACATATTTATGCCTGAACTGTCTCATATTGCGTGTGTTCAAAATACCAAGAGACATGATTTGG
Organism: Galaxias brevipinnis; assembly: GCA_036023535.2. Lineage (NCBI taxonomy): Eukaryota > Metazoa > Chordata > Actinopteri > Galaxiiformes > Galaxiidae > Galaxias > Galaxias brevipinnis. Next base: position 1,829 of record JAVQIZ010228998.1, on the reverse strand, counting down.
ATTTGGATTAATTTGATATGAGGATCTGCGGTTGATGACTTAGCAGAAAGCAGATATTTGTGATAAAAAGATTCAAGGAATTCCCTAAAAAAATACAGACAATGGTTTCATACAGGGTTTAAGGATTGCAATTCTGGCCTTTTTGTTCGGCTAAGGGTCAATGGCTTAAACTATTGTTCTAGGATTTCAAAGATATCCTGACTGATTGTTGACAGTGTTTATTTTTTACATTACAAAACAAAATTGAGTGGAAACATGTAGTTCACTTTGTTGTCCAACAAATACCAACTGAAATAGGTTCCCAGGAGACCATCTTCATCTGTGTTACTTTCATTTCAGGTGAAAACTGCAGAAGTTTCATATATGTTGCACCTTCAAATGAGAGAGGTAAGTAAGTAAGTAATACATATATGAATACATTGATATGAATATCAATATACATTTTCGTGTCTCATGAATCTTACCATTACTCCAAGCTGAGGAAATATTTCCCCATCCCCACAGCAAAATACACTTTAAATTGACTGTAATGTGAAAATTGAATTTTAAAAATCATAGTAATATCCAGGAGCTTTTGATTTATTGGACTGAGATAAGCTAGATGAAATATGATTGACAGAAAAAAAATCATAGATTTGTAATATGTTTTGTCATTCTCTAGGTTAACTTCAACTACAGACTTAAACGACGCAATGTATGCTCAAACCAAAACAAATCTGTCTATAACATTGAAAGGATAATCACATTGTTTGGTGTTGTTGTCCCTACTGTGAGAGAGAGGATAATTAGTTTGCTCCCGATTGGTCCGAGGATGGCCCTTATCAGATACCCATCTCCTCCCACAAAGTGTGACGGCCTGCTTTGAGTCCATATCCTCTAGTCTAGTGTCTCTGATTTAATTCCAACACAAAGGACTGCTCGATGGTCCTTTTGACAAGACAGGCCGAGACACTATCTCCCCTGAAATGAAATTAGCTCCTCTGTGACAGACAGACAACAGTCAAAGTCCAGGTCCAGTCCTATTGTCACTTAACTTTGTCTCTCCCTGAATGATGTGATTAAAGACATCCAATTGGGTCCGGAAATCCATTGCTGCAGCTGCGCCAAAAGCAAGGTTATTACAAGTGTGGAAGAAACATGTGGGTGTTAGTATGTAGTGCTCAGGTTTAATCCACTGGCACAAGTGTATCAATATTATATCTGTGATCATGTCCCTGGGAAATATTTCAGTGAGGTCATAACAATAAGATCAAATGAATGATACAATAGTAATGTACAATCATTCCCTCATGATGTTAATTCTACAACATTTAGACGGTTCTTGTTCGAAATAATATTCTTGGTCCTGTCATGAGAATATTTTGTTGATAAATGATGGAAATCGGATTAATTTTAGGTCAAATGAATCTCAAAGAAATGCAACGATCACTAAGGAATAGGTTGTAAGAAGAATCATTTGAAAGCAGGTATTCCTCTCCGCTATCCGAAAGAATCTCCCATGGCAAAAGCAATGTTTCACCTAGATTGGATGTCATATGTTCTCAGTGGCTGACGGCGTCTTTCTTTCTCATTTTGTGACAGTGAAGGTTAATGTTATGGGTGATCGGGTCAATGGTCACCTGCCATTCCCTCTTAGCCCCCGCACCCCACTCCCTCTCTCTCTCTCTCTCTCTCTCTCTCTCTCTCTCTCTCTCTCTCTTTCTCTCTCTCCATCACTCTCTCTCTCTCTCTCTCTCTCTCTCTCTCTCTCTCCAGTCTGTCTCTCTCTCTCTCTCTCTCTCTCCACGCTGTGTCTCTCTCTCTCTCTCTCTCCAGGCGGTCTCTATCTC